>JACEFZ010028112.1:0-277825 GCA_014155875.1 Cepaea nemoralis
GTAAACTGGAAATTTTTGTTTTTGTGCCTGATCCTGATCAAATCAATCACATGGACTCCTGTGTGTCACGCCACGCCAGAATGCTTCAGACTTATTTATACCTGTCTGTTATATCAGCCTGGAACGCTCCTAGCCCAGTGACTTAGCAACTGTGACTTGAGAGATTACAGTATATCCACATTGGATTCATATGGATTACTCCTACATGTTTTTCGCGATGGATATATGTTCCAGAAGTGAAAGTTCTCTGTGTGTGTGTGTGCAATCCCAATTTTCTAATAGTGGATATATGCAAAGCAGCTGTTTTCCTGGATTATAGAGAGTGTGATTATGGCCAGACTTTTTCTAGTGGATATTGAAGGAGAGGGAGTCATCATCAGACCCCTAGGATATTTCTAGACACAGATTAGATAGATTTTCTTTATCTATTTCTTTGTATGGATTATTTACTTTGTTTTGTGTTTGACACATGTATTTGATGTGAACCTTTTTTGGGGAAATAATGTTGGGGACTTCTGTTTTGGTTGTATACTTGTGTGCATTGCCTGAAATATGATAATTTTTCATGTCCATGTCACCATATTGTAGCCAACAGGGTTTTCCAGAACCCAAATGTTTCCACAATACAATTGTTTGTTTGTTTGGTTTAACCAAGCCTTGAAGTTACTTCATTGTTAACCTGGTGTTCCAAAATTGATGTTTATAGTCCAGTTATTGTTACTGTTATGTGATACAGTGAGTTAGTGTACTGTTTTTGTCTAACAATGGCTGTTTTCCTCTGTCATGTAATCCAGTTGTTGCGTCTAACATTGGTTGTTGTCCCTCTGTTGTATAATACTGTGGATGTGCATGACAGTGGATACTGGTCATTGTTTATATATATGTGGGAGATTAAATGTGGGGCGGGGCACTTACACATAGACACACCCTCTGGGTAGAGTGATTAGTACTCGGGTGTCTGTGGTAGAACTTCCCGGATCTCCCAGCCTTCTATGGGAAACATTTCTTCTATGTTAGTGTTGAACTTGCACCCTTTTCTGCCTTGTTCAATACTTGGGGGTTACGAGCCAATATATTAATTCCTATAGAGGGCGTGCTTGGGTTTTAGACCCCATTCATACTGAATACCCCTAGCGAAACTTGTCCTTATTCTAATTTATTATATTTACCACCCTACAGGAAGCAAAGAATAGCAACACTGTAGCCTACCACGCATGTCGTAAGAGGCGACTAAGGAGGCTTGATGGTTCCGTTGCCCTGCTACTGAGTGAGTGCGTGGCGCGACACTGTGAGCTGTGAGTTTCGTGTGAAATGATTTTGAATCTGCAAGAGGTGTTTTGGAACGTGACTGCATGTTCGGAGCGATGGCAGATGGCTATGTCCCAGAGTTGACCGATTTTTGCCTTATGCAGAAATGCGTGGCTGCTGGGCTTGACTGTCACTGCCATCGACGATGAACTGTATTTCGTGGACTGTGTGGGTGAACATCTAGGAAACATCCAATGGGAAAATGACTGCCGATTCCATCAGAAATGAGATGGGTGTTTTGTGGGGGAATTGTGGGGGAATGTTGTGTTGGCATTCTGGCGGCTGCATTATGCACAGAATATCTGTGCGGACTGTTGTTTGTCGAGACTCCTATCTTTTCCACTTTTCGTATTGGACAGTGGGGAGCATTTTGTGTGATATTCACTGGCACAGGAACGGAGCATAATGGGGACGACCCGTGTGTGAAGTTGGAACTGCGACTAACTAACTAACTGTAGTAGTAGTAGTAGTAGTAGTAGTAGTAGTAGTAGTAGTAGTAGTAGTAGTAGTAGTAGTAGTAGTAGTAGTAGTAGTAGTAGTAGTAGTAGTAGGGGGAGAGGAGGAGAAGGATGAGAAGGAGAAGGAACAGCAATAGTAATAGTAACAGTAGATGTAGGAGGAGGAGGAGGAGGAGGAGACGCAGCAGCATTAGTAGCAGTAATAGTAGGAGGCGGAGATTAAGGAGAATGAATATAAAGAAAGGGAGAAGCAAAAGCAACAGTAGCAACAACAACAATAGAAGAGGAAGAAGAAAAAGTAGGAGTAGTAGAAGCTGTGATTAATCATTGCCGTTAACTTTTTAAACACCAATATAAAAGCAGCATAAATAACTTCTACTAATGAAACATTATAATTTAACAAGTGAAGATCGAATATCCCTTCTACAGTTTTGTAAATCTTGCTTTAGAATTAAGTAACAGTTTAGCTTAGTCGATGGATCAACATCACGGCACACGGGTGTAACCCATAAGTGCTCCGTTCTAATCCTAACTCAAACCTGAGTCTGGAGAATCTCAGCTCAGTATAGGAACTCTGTAGCACCGGCGAGGATCCTGAAATACTTTGGGTAGATTTTTAACTCGAAAGTTTGCCGGGCAGCGCCGTTAGGCTACTCTTTTTCGATTTCCAACTGCCAAGGGATTTTTTTACGTGCGCAACTATACACACCGGCGTCCGATCTCACTACCCACAGACCAGGGGAAATTTTATTACTAGAAGTCCACGTAAAATAAATCCCGGTCCTCACCGGTTCTTGAACCCGGGACCTCCAGCACGCGAGGCGGACACCATACCTCGAGACCACGCAGCCCCCTAGAATTAAGTAACATTATTGGATAGGAAATGACAAGGTGCACATGACACATTCATGTCTCTCCACATAGATACAGAAATGATGTTTGATGGTCTCAATTGATGAATGTAGAAATATCAATTAAATATATCCACAGCACGGCCGGCCGGGATCTACTGACAGAAAGGAAAGTCGGCGTCACTGTGCATGGCGCTTGATGGCAATGCTAGATTGCATTGTAGTTGGTGGCCCAGTAATGTTTGGGTGTTTTGTCTTATTTCCCTGGGCTTCGAGGCTGACCCAGGCTCTGTGTGATCAGACAGAGAGTGCAGCAGAACAGATGGAGTATTCATATCTGGAAGGACTGGAAATGAATGAGCAGAGGGTGTGGATGATACTCAAAGCGTAGAGGAAATGCCAGGTGAATTTTTAGTCAAATTAATACTGGAATAATGGGCATGGGGACTCTTCGTTGGGTTGTAAAGAGGGTGACAGAGCGTGTCTGGGATTGTCCTCAGAGCAGTGACGTGGATTCTTAGATTCAATATTCAGTTGGAAAACCAAATGGTGGAGATCCTTTGCAGGACGTTGCAGTGTTGATGTCGTAGGCAGTGTTACCTGCAGTAGTTTACTTTCCGAACGAGAAGTAAACGTTTAAACCCATCTGACCCGTGTAAGGAACAAACCCACTTTCCCGCCGTCGGCGCATAGATACATTAAAAAACGGATTTTCTTTGTAGACCTTAGTATAATTTTTTTTTTAAATTTTCATCATATCCTTTACAGGACATCGCTGTCAACACCAGCATTATTACCGCTGTTGTTGACTTCTTGGCAAGATTACGCTCAGCAATTTGCCACTGCTTTCTGAGCGGCCGGCTCACTTATCCCGTAAGTCACCAACGCGGCGAGAACCGCTATCAATTCTCCCGTGGTGCGTTACCCTACGTGGATATACGGGATTACGGAGAAAGTCGTTTAACGCCTAGGCCAGGGAGACCGGCAGGAATAACATTAGACAAACAAATAAATACCTGGCTGACATCGGCATATAGCATAATGAGGAAAAGAACAAGCACCTAAACCAGGACACTGGGAATTTCTGGCGAACCAGTAATGCTGGCGCTTGAAGGTATAGCACATGATGATTATTAATTCTGATGAATAAAAAATGCCCGATATATTGGTAGCGGTTCTCTCCGCGTCGGTAATTTACGGGGTATGTGAGCCGGTCGCTTAGAAAGCAATGATACTACTGAGCGTAATCTTGCCAAGACATTAACAATCAGCAGAAAGATGCGGATGTTGGCAGCGATGTCCTGTAAAGGATATGCCAACAAATAAAAAAAAAATGTGTCGATATGGCGCCAGAAAATGTTCTTTCTGAAAGCGCGGGTCATGGAAAGGAACTTGAGAATCCTTGTCCTATACAGCACATTCTAGACACGTCTGCAAGGTCACTGCATGTAACATTTGGTGCTGACGTAGGCAGAATCACAACACGCACACGCACACACACACACACACACACACACACACACACACACACACAACTCACACAAACACTCACATTCTTACACATATGGCGTACACATATAACTTGCACATTTCCCGATGTCCTATAAAAATGATAGTCACGAACTCTTTGATCTCACGTCTGCTTGTCGTCGTTTCCTGGACTTGTTACATGACCTAGAAACACTGATATCTTGGCATTGGTCTGTCTAACGTCTGCGACGTGTTGGTACGTTACTGGCGGGAGAGAGCTGGGACAGTCAGATGGCAGACTTAGCTATGCTTCTTAGTTTCGTTCACTAGGTGATTCTGAGTGTCAATGACAGGATCTAGCCATTGAGCTGGCATAATTGTCACTGCCCAACTGAGACTTTTGAGATCTTGTTACAGTCGATTTTCAGAGTTCAGATGGCACTACACACCTCAAGCCTTTTTGTTTGCTGTTTGTGATCTCTTGGCAAGGTTACGTTCAGTAGTTTGACACTGCTTTCTAAATAACCGGCACCCATACCATTGTATACAAAACCTATCGCAAGGCGATCTGCTGCCAAATCGTCCGCAACTGTGTTTCTAACGCGAGATTAGTCGTATGCGAGTTTAAGAACTGCGTCCGTAAACCCTTCGTCACGGAGCGGGCTGGTTCGATTATATTATATACATTAAATATAAAACCAGTGTACTGACAATTATAAGTGAGCATAATACACGACCCTGGTCCATTTCCCAAGGCGTAAAGGGTATATGGTCAATCAAGTATTTAACTCTTTGTCGTTCCCTTACTTTTTTCTCCATGTTTTACCAGTTTTCAAGCTTATCTCTCCACACAATGTGTCCTGCAATCTTGACTGGATTTCTCTAACCGATTCTCGGTTTTCATTTATTTCTTGCGGGACTTTTTCGTTGACCTGACCGAAAGGATAAAAGCGTACGCTCATAAATTGCCGGTGCGTTAATGGTGAGGTGGTTGGTTCAACTTCTACACAGGTATTAAGTTGGACTTCAACGTTGATTTCTGGTTCAGAAATAACAGGCAAACTACTGAACGCTACTGCTCTCTACTCTACTCAACGTATCTCTCATCTGATGTTACGGTTATTTACAGACAGTAGTACGAATTCACTTGTTTAATTGACCGAGTGCCGTGGGGTGATTAACTGTCTTAAATGACTTACCGTATCCGCCAGTGACTTATATACAGTAGTTTTCCTTTATGTCACCCTCTTTAATTTGTATATGAGTAGCACCTTACAGTCTTGACAGACCAAAGTTTGTGAGTTGGAATATTCCATCACAATGCCTGGGCAGAGCTTCAGAGAAACATGTGGTGCCCAAACGACATGTTCCCTCTCTCGGCCTTGCCTTGTGTACTCCAGAGGAATAGGTAACCAATATGTCTGGAACAAGGTAGGCTGCAGACGCTGGCGGCTCAGCGTCAAACCTCCGAGACCTCGCCTCCACGAACAGGTGGCGAGTGTTGGCCAGACCCTGGAACCCAAGGGACCCGACCTAGAGGCGTTCAGCCAAGTCCCACAGGTGAGGGCCCATGTCTGCTACCATTCGTCTCATCTGGTTCTTATGCCTTAATGTAGTCTCTATAGTGTCATCCCCGTGTTTATATGTTGTGTTTTGTGTATGTATCTGTTTGCTGATGAAGGCTAGAAACCGCAACGTCCTAAGTTTTCCGTAATTGAGTTCTGTAAAGCTGCACACTCATTTACTCCACGGAGGGACGAGTATAACTTTATCATGTTCCGTAGTTCGTGCAACTCCATAGTGTTACTATAACAGTACAGCGAAGGGACGATGGACTATCAACAACTCCAAGACGGTTCCAGCTCCATGTTACTTTATTCAGAATCAAGCCAGATGTTGCTCAGTTAAATCATACGTCCATCTCTTCTCTAGTCCCCGATGTTAACTGATCCGTAACAACCAACTACGTCACGACTTGAGCATCTTTCTTCCCATTCTACCCTGATGCCCAAGCGTGCTGTAGTTTTGCCCACCCCATATACACTTACTGCTACACCTTCCTATGTTTTCTAAAGACTTTTTCCCTTAAAAAGTCTTTACTCCCAATCCCCCTACTCTATTCCCTCTCTTTCCTTACTTCCCTCAGCTCCTCTAATCTTCCCCAAACCAACTTTATTTTAAGTAAAACAATCTATTCGTAACTCTTTCCCCTGCCATATAGTAATCCACTATATATTTCTTGTTCGTTCTTGGCTCCTCAAGGTTCCTATATAAAAATATATATATATCATAAGAACAGCTCGTATAAATCGTTATCGTATACTTGACATTATGAAATTCTTCACTCTTTCACAACACAGGATGGACAGCAACAATGTAGTTAGAAAAAGCAAAGAAGGGGTGCGCACCCAGTGAAAAGCATAAAGAATGAATAGTCAACATGATCACATTTACATAAAGTAATGAATAGTCAACACAATCACATTTACCTCCCTTGCCAAATAAAAAATTTTCGTAAAATAATTTTTTTTTTTTTAAATACATCTTATGAAATAGATCTTTGTTCTCTATAAATCAAGTTGACATAAGTTTTCTGAATATTTATATATTCAACATTTATATTGCCATCCACAATCTTGTCTATATTTCGTTATCTCATCTTTGACCACGAGCCAATGTCCATATTCCATGAACATTTTTAATTTAAATTAACGCTGGTTTTTCACAGCTCCTATATCTTGCCCCCTCACATCCCATGATCTGCTTCTTTGTCTACCTATATATATACCCCCGCTTATATGCTGCCATTCACAGTCTCCCCCCTTTTTTTTCATATACCCAACCTTATATCTTCATATAATGCTGACTTTAATGCAGCTTCTATTTTACTTCCTAATACTTCATATTTATTAGAACCTCTTCATGCCGATTATCACAGCAACTTAATATTCACAAAGAGAATGTGTCTCTCTATTAGCCCTCAGTAGTTTTATTAACCCTTTTCTGAACGAAGGGTCTTAAATAAAGCCCCATGTATTTTCTCTATTCTAGCCAACACCATAACTATTTGAAAATTAAACTTACTTAATTAAATTTGTAACATATTTGCTAACAAAGTAACCTAATACACAAAACAACTTATTTAAATTATGAGTTAAGCGAAATAAAATCAAAACAGGACATCATACCCCCCCCCCCCCCCAACTCATTCAAAGAAAAACACATTTTAAAATAATATAACATGCATCTTATTAAATCAGAAGAAAATATTCTATTATTACCTATCACTATTGGTCTCTTTTACGGACCAATAGTTTGTACGCAAAAGTCTAGGAACACAATAATCCTATTCAAATAACAACAACCATTTCACAGGACGAAATCAAGCAAAAAAAAAAACATATTATATATGAGACATTAAAAACTCAGACTCAATAAAACAATCAAATAATAACAATCATTTTACAGGACCAACTCAAGCAAAAAAACATATTATATATGAGGTATTAAAACTCAGACTCAATAAAACAATTGTCTTCTCGCTAAAGAGAAGGTTTTCAAAAAAAATATAACTCCCTTAAAAGTAACTACGTACAGTGGCCCATCAACATTGGCCTCCTATACGAACTAATGTAACACATATCTATTCATACAAGTCATTCCACTATTTCTATAACCGAGAAAACAAAACACTTCACTGCCACGTATGTATATCTGTTAACTACAGACACATTTCTTAACTTAGAACAATATCTGTTCTCTCTACACAAAAAAATCACTAATCAGCAATGACCGTACTATCATTGATTCTCTCCCCTCACAATTTTCTATCTTTTTCCAGCCTAACTCCTAACACATCACAATGTCTGGAATATCATCTTAAGCAAGCACTGTAACTACAGGTCAACTCATTTTATCTATTACTAATGTGGCGATTATCCCAATGTCATCTCAATGTACCAGCCGTCATCTATCTACTAATTAACATGTGGCTCGGCACACCAATTGTTTCCCTTGGCTTTGTACCAAACATCACCACAACTTCTTAATCATTACCGTCAACCACAGCATTTCTAGCACCAACAAAAACCTGTCTATCTACTATAGAGCACATCCACCTGCTGTACCATTATCCAACTTGTCTATCTACGAAAACTCAAGAAGTTGAAACATAAAATCAACCAGCAATTCCATCACAGAGAGGAAAAAATATATGCCTCACTCGAACCTACCTCTATATTAGTTTATCTCAATGCTTAACTACTCCTCAAGACCATTTATGAAAAGTATCCATAGAAGCCTTTTCCATTTCCAGCGTTTCATATACTTCATCAAGTATCTCTTTCCTTTTCACATCATGAAACTTATATCTTGCCATCTGCAGTATTTTCTAATCATTTACTTCTTACGTTTCCATTTCTTCAATAACTCCAAGTTTCTTTGAATAAGTGCTATCTCCACATCAATATCATCTTCTTCGTATAACTTATTAGTTTCTTCCATACTACTATTTGATTCTGACTTTTCATCCATTTCCTCTTCTTCACCTGTATGTCTCTCGCTAGCAGCCGCTAATCTCTTCCATTCAATATCCCATCTAATTTGTCTATCACTATTTCTTAAGGACCTTTCTAGTAGAGGCATATCTTCATCGCTTGTTGAATAATCTCTAATTCTCCTCTGTCTTTTCACCTCTCTTTCTCTTTGTCTATCCACTCTTCTTTTCGTTGCTTGTCTAGTATTCTTAAATGGAGCACCTGTTTCCTCTTCCATAGATTCTATACTATTATAATGACTCTCATTCACTTTTTCTTCTTCTATCGTTTTCTGTATTGTCTGTTCTTGAGTATCATCGTTAACTGGAGTTGTTATTGACTGATTTTGTGCTGGAACTTTTCTAAAACCTGGGGTTATTGTAGTTCCCCTGACGACTTGTTCATTTAAGTATCCGGTGTCTGAATAATAATAATTATTATAATTATCATTTCCCTTCTCATCATCATCTCTTCTTAAGTGTTCCACGTGTGCCCTTGTCACATGTTCCGTGATCTGGTTCTTGATACTATACGATACATTTCCTAACTTTTCTAAAACGTAATAACCTGGGACCCAACGAGCATCAAACTTAGAGTTCCTTCTATGCTTCTTGTAATAAACTCTATCACCTACTTTACACTCCTGCAACTTTGTATTCACGTTTTTGTACTTTTTCTGTCTTTCTCTAGATTTAATTATATTACTCTTTAATCTTACGTGTGCTTTATGCATTTCTTGTATGATTGTCTCTTGAAAGTCTTCCCCCATATATTTCCGTCTTGGTTTTAACAGATTATCTATAGGTAGTACTGGTTCTCTCCCGTGTATTAAATAGAATGGTGAAAACCCCGTGCTCTCATTTTGATTTGTGCGTATAGCGCTAAGCGCTGGTCCCGAGAATAAATCCCAATCTTTTTCATGTTCATCGACGATCTTTGCTATAATATCATATAATGTCCTATGTTGACGTTCGTTCTTAGCATTTGAAGAAGGTCTATAGTATGAGGTCTTTATATGGTTTATATTCAAATCTTTTAATAACTTTTCGAATTTTGTATTTACAAATTCCCTACCATTATCCGTAAGTATACTTTGTGGGCAACTAAATCTTGGTACGAACTCTTGTAAAAAAATATTAATGACAGTATCTGCACTCTTATCTGGGATTGCATAAACTTCTGGCCAAAGACTGTAGACGTCTACTATATGAATTAAATACACGTTTCCTGACAATGTTCTAGGGTGAGGACCCGATATATCTAAACTAATTTTTTGCATAGGAAACTGAGGAATATCTGTATCTTGTAAGGGACACTTAATTGTTTTCATATTCCTTAACCTGCATCTTTCACACGTATCTACATATTTGCAAGCAGATTTGAACAAGTTCGGCCAATAATAGTTACTCGTAAGTGCTTTCACCAATTTATCACGACCGAGATGACCATTCTCATCATGATATGCTTTTAACACTTCATTTTCCAAATGTTTTGGAATATATTTCCTTAGCTGTTCGTTCCTTTCACACATAGAATATCCTCTTCGTCCTCTTGTAAAACTAAATAATTCTTCTTATATTTGTTCTCCTCCGCTTCTTTTAATTTCTGTTTTATTTGTAAGACTTTTGGATCTAATTCTTGTTCTTCTTTCATATTAAACTGTGCTAAATGTGGGTCTTCTGCTCTAGGTTCAGTTTCTTGATCCGATGGTAAACTCTCAAACTCTTCTCTATTTATTATGGCAGAATCTAATATATTTACTTGCCAGTTTCGGTCGTCGATCTCTGGTTCACCTTCATCTTCTGTGTCTCCTGATGACTGTGGATACGGGATCCTAGACAATAAATCAGCACATGTGTTAATCCTACCTGGGATGTATTCAATTTTCGTATTGTATCCCTGTAGATTCAATGCCCACGTCTGTATCTTCCTGTTCTGCACTGGAGCTTCTAACAGAGATTTTAAAGGCATATGGTCAGTTCTAATAACAAAATTTGCGTTATGTAAGTAGTAATTTAGTTTTTGGAGAGCATAGTGTATAGCATAAGCCTCTTTCTCGATAGTCGTCCATTTCCGTTGAGACCTGCTAAGTTTATGAGATAAGAAATAAATTGGTCGTTCATTTTTAACCCCTGGTATTCCAGATTCTTTTCCTTCATATTGTTGAACCAAACACGCTCCTATAGCATTGTCCGAAGCATCTGTATATAGTATTAACTGTTTATTCAAGTCTGGATGCGTCAATAGTGGTACCAGTGTTAAACTGTTTTTTAAAAATTCGAACGCATTTTGACACTCATCATCCCACTTAAATCTAGCGTATTTGCCCGTTAAATTAGTAATTGGTTCTGTTATTTTTGAAAACTCTGGGATAAAGCGCCTATAATACCCACAGGTTCCTATAAACGCACGCACTTCTTTTACGTTAGTTGGAGGAGGTAATTCTTTAATAACCTTTATCCTGTCTTGGTCTGGTTTAATTCCGTCTCTATTTATAATATACCCCAAATATTTTGTTTCTGTCTTTAAAAACTGGCATTTACTAAGCTTCAATTTAACGTCATGTACTCTTAATCTGTCGAATACTAATCTAATATGTTTTAAATGATCATCCACATCCCCTGCTGTATAGATAAGAATGTCGTCTATGTATGCTAATGCAAACTTTTGCATACCCTCTAATACCTCATTTATTAACAGCATGTAGTGAGACGGGGTCGTTCGAACCCCGAATGGCATTCGTAAGAATTCGTAAGAACCCATATGAGTACAGAAAGCACTTTTCTTTTGAGCGTCCTTCGACATCGGGATACACCAGAATCCTGATCTTGCGTCTAGTGTCGTGAAAAATGTAGAGCCATTAAGCAACCCCAAAATATCATCAATCACCGGCAGTGGGTACGCTACATTCTTAGTGATTTTGTTCAACGCCCTGTAGTCGCAACAGAATCGATGTGAACCATCAGGTTTGGTCACGATTACTATCGGAGATGACCATTCTGACCTCGATCTTGTTATTATCCCTGCTTTCAACATATCTTCTATTGCCTTTTCAACAACTTCTCTATTTCTTAATGGAGTTCTATATAGTTTTAAACTAATTGGTGGATGGTCTCCCGTATCTATTTCCATTGTAACTGTTTTTGTCTTTCCCAATTCTAAATCATTAATTGCAAATACATCCTGATTTTCTTTTATAAGTTGTTCTAATACTTCCTTATTTTCTGGTGGCGCTTTTAACTGTGCCAACAATTCTTGTTCCCTTGTCATTTTGTCTAGTGAATGTATTTGGGCTGTCTTTTTTCTGGATGGATGGATCAATTCATCCATTTGTACGTTCTCTCTTCTTCCGCGTCCGCGTCTGTTATTAACTCTTTCACTAGAAGTTTCTGAATAATTTGTTCCCGACATTTCTACTCTATCCGTTGCCAATATGTCACTAATGTTATGTTCTAGTTTGGCTATTACACATCCTCTGTATAATTTGATTTCTCTACCTGTGTTGTTAATAATCATCACTGGAAAGGTTAAGTGTTTGTCTAACGATATTATTCCATCCGGAACTTCAAGACCAGGCTCATCAATAACTTCCTTTTGCAATTCAGTGATTCTAACTGTGTGTCCTGCCACATAATATGGGTTTCTCTTTATCTTCGCTTGTATCAAATTAACCGACTGTGGTTTTAACGTCGTGGACATTTTAATTCTAACTAGTGCCGATATATGCATGTCTTCTTCCATATCTACATACACGTCCTTGAATTTTAATTTGTGTAAATCAAAGAGAAGTCTTACTCCGTTTTTTATTAAAAAATCTCTTCCTATAAGCATGTTTCTATTTAAATCTTTCACTACATGAAAAAGATGTCTTACGTTGATCCCCCCCCCCCCCCCCAATTTAAAATTGATCATTGTCTGTCCAATTACTTGTAAATTCTGTCCTGTAACAGAGTGAAGATTATTATGACTCTTAAATATTCTACTATTTCTCATTATTTTATATAAAAAACTTTCTTTAATTACACTAACCTGAGCTCCTGAATCAATTAATGTACGAACTCTATATTTTCCTATTTCTATTATACATGAGCTATGATCTGTTTTATTTTCTGTAAACTGTTTGATTTCATCTAGTTGAAAGTATTCTCTACTCGTCCTACTATGCCTGTTATTAACATACTCTTTAAACCTTGGGACCTTATTATTTTCCCTCCTACTACAGGTCCTATTTAATAGGTAGGGCGCCGGTTTTCCTGCGTTCTTGTACCTGTAAAATTCCTGTGTCTATCTTCAACATTCCTATTCAACCTGCTATTGCCATTTCTACTTTGTGTATTCGACTGGGCACGTCTGTTATCACAAAAACGAGAAACATGTCCGCGTTGACCACAAAACCTATAGACTATATTTGTGTTGTTCGTTTTACCTACTGTCTCACTTGTAGGATACCTCATTTGTCTTCTTTCATCATAAGCACTTCTATTACCACCTTGTAATGTCTGTATACCTCCTCTTCTATTCCATCCGAACCTTGTTTGTCCTATCTCCATAGGCTCCTCAATCCTGTCTTCTCGACTAGTTCCTATTTCTCGTCCTGTTCTCAATCTAAATCTACGTCTCAAATTTTCTTCTTGTACCGCAATATCTACAGCTTGTGATAACCTCTCAGGGTTTTCTCTCATTAGCTTAAACTTCAATCCATCGGATTTTATGCCATCTACAAAAATCCCGACTAACATCCTCTCCACCTCCTCTCCTCGTACATTCTGTCCTAAGAATGCTTCTTCAGCCAGGTTAATCAACCTATCACTGAACAATTGTACCGTCTCTCCAGTGTTTTGTTTAGACTGTCTCAACACCGAAAACGCATGTTGTGGATCCGTTATTTCCGCGTACTTATGTGCTAGGTCATCTTTGAACTGTTCCCATGTCTCATCTACTCTAGCCTCTAATTTTCTTCTGATATGATCCGAAACCGGTTCTGTTGCTGCTTGATAAGCAAGTCTCATTTTCTCTTCATCTGATGCAGACACCAAATATGCATATTTCTCTATGGAAGTTAGCATTTCTTAAAATCTCTGGCCTGTCCACTAAACTTAACAATTTCAGTTGCCATTCCCTGTTGTTTTATGACCGTATGAAGTCTACCTACCGCTGTTCCTACCCCCGTCAAAACTTGTGCCAATGAATCTTGTTCCGTCATGCTGAAATATTTACATTTATTCAAGCAAAAAAACAATTAATACTTATTAATATCCAGTCTTAAATTAACCAAAGGATGTTATCTTCCTCCTGAAACTCAATAATTTTCTATCTAATAGAAAAATTTAATTATATTACCCCTGTTCTTGTTGAACTAATTTTTCCAATCGCAATTGAAGTCCTTGACGTCTCTTCCCTTGTATGCCGAGACTGAGAAGCACGGTATCTGGTACTCGAGTACTTGAACCAAGATCGACAAAGCGGCTTCAGTAAGGATCAAAAATGCTCGACTGGGCTCGATAGTCTCGACTGGGCTCGATAGGCTCGACTGGGCTCGATAGGCTCGACTGGGCTCGATAGGCTCGACTGGGCTCGATAGGCTCGACTGGGCTCGATAGGCTCGACTGGGCTCGATAAGACAGTGAAGAACGATTGAACGTATCAGCCACCTAGGGACGGGCTCTTGAAACACAGCAAGGAACGATTGAATGTATCAGCCACCCAGTGACGGGCTCTTGAAACACGGCAAGGAACGATTGTGATCAGAGGACAGCACTGGCCAGCCCTCTGAAATCAGCAATGAACGAGTCAGCTTCTCAAAACAACCGACAGTGTAGAGCAGCGGCTGACTGATTTGACAAAGCGGCTCTCTCACACAACAGAGTCCGGAGATGACTTGACAACGGCTCGATTGGCTCGATAACGATCTGAGAACGGCCTGGGCTTCACCACCAGTAAAGCTCGAAAACGATCTGAGAGCGGACTTCACTACCGCATGAAGACATTAAAGGTTGGTCTGTTCCGGTGCCAGTTTAGGTCGGGCATTTTGGAAAACTTCCTGAAGTCCGTTCAGCAACAATCTGATAACGTGCTAATGTTTCAAAGGCACCTCATTTTCCCCACAAACGCTGATTAAAGTAGTGGCTGCATCAAATATAGTGGGCCAGTACCTCCGCTATGTACCGCGACCATTGAAGTTATTCATCCTGGTCACGGCACCAATTCTGTACTATAACAGTACAGCGAAGGGACGATGGACTATCAACAACTCCAAGACGGTTCCAGCTCCATGTTACTTTATTCAGAATCAAGCCAGATGTTGCTCAGTTAAATCATACGTCCATCTCTTCTCTAGTCCCCGATGTTAACTGATCCGTAACAACCAACTACGTCACGACTTGAGCATCTTTCTTCCCATTCTACCCTGATGCCCAAGCGTGCTGTAGTTTTGCCCACCCCATATACACTTACTGCTACATTACCCCTATCCGATCTGCTCTAAAAAGAGTGTAAATCCTTAAAGCCATTGCCCTCTTTGGACAACAAGCACCATAAAATTAATATCCTGGGATGGTAAATCCTTGATCAGTCGCTATTTATGGCTGACTCAATCGCAGGATTGTTATTCCGAGCCAGGTATGGACCCTAATATAACTTCTTTTTGAGGTTGAACGGGATAGGGGTAATGGTATAATCGAAAAAGAAACAAAAAGCATAGAGGCAGGCGGTTCTCCCCCAAGCCACTCCACCCCATGAAATGAAATGCATTCTGACTTCAACGCCCTCTCTAAGGTTGATTAAAGTATGCATTCTTAAGAAACTGCCTCACATCTAATTTTGCCAGAGCAGGGGTTTATTCGGCCTACTCTTTCGTCGGCTATGTGGCGAAGGGTAACGTACGCAAATAATCCCCCATACCGCGCTAGAAACACAGCTGCGGGCGATTTGGCAGCAGATCACCTTGCGTTGCTTTTCATACAATGGTGTGTGTGCCGGTCGTTCAGAAATCAGTGACAAACTACTGAACGTAAACTTTCCCAAGAAATCATTACCAGCCAAAAATACTGGGTTTGACTGCGACGGCCAGTAAAGGATATACGACTAACTTTAACCTGATACTGACGCTCCTCAATTCCATGATGTGATTGCTTGCTTGCTTGTGTTCGTTGGCTTGAGCTCCAACGCGAAGTCCTGTATGTCGGATGAAGACATCCTGTTGTCCAACATCAGTGTGATGTCATACGGAACCTGAGGTTTGCGTGAGTATCCGTTGTCCCATGTCTGGCTTATTGGTGTGCAGACTGGTGGTTCCTCGCTGTACAGGCAGACACTCTCCGACTTCGGAGGAATCGGCGATCCTACTGACCTTAGCCAGGACCCCGAAGGGACCTGTTGCCCAGGACGCTTGACGAGGACGCGTCAATAGGTCTTGGCCAGTATATAACCCGGCCCTGGTGCCTTGGAAACACCTCTGCGTCCCAATACCATGATGTGAAACTGTCAAGCATCTTCACTCTTGTCTCTCCTGTCTCTCTTCCCCTCCAACCTTTCCATTGTGACGACATACTCCAGCTTGACCTTTCTTATGACATGCCAAAGAATGTCTTCTCTTCTGATGGAATAGCCAGTTCTCTTCGTGAGTTAACTTCTTTCAAGATATCTTCATTACTCTTTCTATCCACCTATGGTTTTCTCATCATTCATTTATAAAACCACATATTCGCAGCCTCCATATAATTCCTCACTTGTCTGTTAATTATCCATCATTAGCTTCCGTAATAGAGAATATTTAAGAATAGCTTTAGAGAACTCCTTTCATCATCTGATTTACAAAGATAAATTGCAGAGAATATTCTACATCTTGTGAAATGCTGCCTTTGTTTGGGCTATCCTACATGTAACTTCCTGAATACATCTTTCATTCTTTATTATTTAAGTGCCCAGATACTTAAATGCATTGACTTGTTTCAGAATGATTCCATTCAAGTTGATGTTTCATTAGCTATACACTTTTGCCATTACTTCTGTTGTTTTATATTATTCAGACTAAGTCCTTTGCTTACCACTTCTGTTGCAATTACATCTATCACTTCTTGTAAGCACCTGCTCCTGCTCCTGCTGCTGTTTCTGCTCCTGCTCCAGCTGCTGTTTCTGCTACTGCTGCTCCTGCTGTTTCTGCTACTGCTGCTGCTGCTATTTCTGCTACTGCTGCTGTTTCTGCTACTGCTGCTGATGCTGTTTCTGCTACTGCTGCTGTTACTGCTGCTGCTACTACTGATACTACTACTACTACTACTACTACTACTACTACTACTACTACTACTACTACTACTACTACTACTATTATTACTACTACTACTACTATTATTACTACTACTACTACTACTACTACTACTACTACTACTACTACTACTACTACTACTACTACTACTACTACTGCTGCTGCTGCTGCTGCTGCTGAGTCAGATTCAGAGTCACTGACTACTACTACTACTACTACTACTACTACTACTACTACTACTACTACTACTACTACTACTACTACTACTACTACTACGACTACCACCGCCACCGCCGCCACCACCACCACCACCACTACAACTACTACTACTCTCTTTTTGACGCAATATGTCCCTGTATATCTCTCTATTGTTCTGCGTCTCCGTGTTAATATCTGACTGCCCATCTGTCTGTCCTAATCTCTGTCTGTCTGTATCTCACATACACCTTAACACCGTGGCTACGTGTAAATCACCCAACAGCCGCTCGGACCTGCCCCTGAGAGTCCACAACAGGCCTGCACGTGACCCCTGTCACAAGATCCAGTTGCTAATGTCGTTTTCACCTGGACATTGGTCCACTTTCAAAGCCAAGGTCGTTCAACTTGAAACTGTTTAGCAGGGCTAACTGGCTCCGCACGCCTCCCTGGGGTAACAGTGAACCCGACACTCATGTGTACACTGAGCGGCATCACGTGGGTATATCAGATACAGATGGTAGAAATAAGTAGCCTCTGTTTGTGATATATTAACAGCTGCCTTTCCACAGTTGAGTTGAGTTGAGTTGAGTTGAGTTGAGCTAAGTAAAGAACCGATATCACCGCACCGTCATTCTCATACGCCCACTTTCAGCAGCCTTCAAAGAGTCCCATGATTAATCTTTTTACTTAGGGAGTCTCTGTGGCGAAGTCGTCAAGCCGTTTGACTCGTGCTCCGAAGGTTGTGGGTTCGATTCCGGGCCGCACCCTTCGGTTTACGAGTTAAATGTTTCGTAGACTCCTGTGGGTCGTCGCTAAAAGCTACGGAGTTCGTGCTTTCTGCGACCCCTTCCGTGCTGCGGAAAGAGACCGAGCCATATAGGATAAAACCCGGTGCAATGAAGTCTACTTGCAGTCTGATTTTTTTTTTTTAGCATATCCTTTTTACAGGACTTAGCTGTCAACATCACCATCTTTCAGCTGTATGTTGATCTCTTGGCAAGATTACGCTCAGTAGTTTGCCATTGCTTTCTGAGCGGCCGGCTCACATACCCCGTAAGTTACCGATGCGATCCGAACCACTGCTGATTTGAACCGTCATCACGTTATCTGACGAGAGTATACGAGATTACGGAGAAAAGTCATAACCTCTAAGCCACGAAGCCGGCGCTGCAGTCTGATTACTGACCAATAAAAAGATATCAATTGAAATGAGAAATAGAGTGTTGAAGTGCTACATAGAACCTGTACTTTTGTATAGATTTGAAGGGTGGACAGTGAGCAGACAAGCTGAAAAACATCTGAGGGCTGTGAAAATGTTGTTTATGAGGAAAATGAAAAGAATACCCTGGACAGACAGAAAAAACCAAGGAACTACAAAAACTGCAAGAAAGAAATGAAGATCGTAAACTGATTAGAGACATTAGGCGTAGACAGTCAACACTTTTTGGACATATTATGAGAATAAATGACTTGGAGAACTTGGTGACAACTGGCAAGATCGAAGGGAAAGAGACCAAGGGGAAGACCGAGAAGTAAATACCTGGATGGCTTGGCCACATGGCATGGTCGAGACAGGAACACGGAAATATGACCGGCATGGCACATGATGGATGAATGGATGGATGTGTTTGTCTGACCTTTCCTCTGATCACTGAGTGTCAGCCAGATCCTCTGGTTACTCTCTACCCCTCCATTCTATCGAGGCCGTGATTATTGATCTGTTCTTCCACACTACTCACCCTCCCCCCCCCCTCCCTTCCATGACCACATCTGTCGTATCGTGCACCAATACCCCACCTAGCGTGGCAAACACCGTGAATGTGTCCGCCTGCCCATTTCCCAGCATACCAGAATATCCTAGGTCAAAGATCCAACGGATGATCCATATCTTTGATGTTTTAACTGCAGCATGCCACCCAGCACATAACAAGCATGGCTTCACCCTTGTCAACATGCTCCCCGAATCCGTTACAATCAAATGTGTGTGCCGCTTGTTCTACAGCCAGTGAAACTGCCACAGAGGCTGCCTCCACCTCCATTCTCAGACTAGACGTTATCGTCCATCCAATGCGCGTGCTTTTTAAAATTGTTAATTATCTAAACGTATAACACAATGGAACAATCAGTCTGGCCTCTTCTTATAGCCTTCCTAATATACCCGAACTGTCATGGCAGTGGTAGGCTTTTGCACGAAGAAAGCAAAATGTTGCATGCCCTTTGCGGGACGTCGCAATCTACCCCGTATAAATGTTCTAAGCAATTGCACCTTCAGTAGTTTGCCATTGTTTCTGAACAAGAGGTCAAGTGAACACAGCAAAAATATCAACTTCAGTACTGTTGTATGTATGTGAAACATCGACCAAAAGTGGACACGATGAGATACATCTCATGACAGTTGAAATGTGGTTTCTGGGGAAAATGCAAAGAATAGAATGAACAGAAAAACTAGTGAAACAGTCGTTCAAAAAATAAATTAGAACAGCAAATTGATGAGAGAGATTAGGCAAAGCAAACATTCTTTGCGCACTTTATGAGAAGAAATAAAATTGAAAACTGAGTGACAACTGACAGAATTGATGGGAGAAGAGTAAAGGGGTCGCACAGAGATAAATATCTAGACAGCTTTCCTACAGAGAATAAGTGGAACACTCGTGCTAATACTACTACAAGCAATTCCTACTACTAGTGAGTACACTCGATAAATATTTGCGTGTGGGTTAGTTTTCCCAATTACCAGCGTCCCTCGCCATCAGGCGAACCCACTCCGACTTCTGAGGTACTTGTAATTTACGTAACCAAGTCAAGGACGAGAAGTCAACATTAATGTCCAACTGACCGCCATGCGGAACGAACCCCCTTTACTGCCAGACACATTTTTACGTTCACTACTTTACCATTGCTTTTTCAATAAACGACGCATAATACCATCAAAATCAAAGCAGAGCAGTCAGCTTCCAAATCGTTCGTTCTGATTCTGAACCCTTGACTCGGTAGGACGAGGTGATTGTGAATCGAATTCACTGCACCTAAGCTAGAGCGCCGGCTATTGGGCAATATTGTTTTCGTTTATGGAACCAAGTGCAGACAATGGTTGTAGCTCTAGTACTGAATACGCGGGAGTGCTAGAAATAATAAGAGAGCTCACTCTTAACATTCCGGCGCGCTGATGGTGGGGTAGAGTTCCAACAGCTAAATTGACATTAATTCCGACTCAACCGTTGACTTCGTGTTCAGAAAACAATGAAAACTACATTTAAAGAAACGAAACAAAATATCGCATGTCCTATGCAGCACGTTACAATCAACCCCAACCCTAAGTTGATTGACTAAGCAAGTTTACGTTAAGTAGTTTGCCATTGCTTTCTGAACGAGTAGTTAACGTTGAAGTTCAAACTGACGCGTCCAGGAAAAGATCCGGCTATCTCGTTATTAGCGTACCGGAAGTTTAAGAGCCAGAACGCTCCTATCCCTTCGACCACATAGAAGGCTACATTGTAAAAACATCATCATCACGTGCCATGCAGATAAACGTGGACGATCATGTTTCACCATCTCATGCGATCACCAGAGTCGTGGATCAGCTTTGTGTTCTCCCTCTGACGTGTCTCCACCTTGTGGTAGACGGGCTTACGTGTTCCAGTGACCCCTAGAGCTATGCCGACCATGTCGGCGAAGTGGTCAAGCCGTTTGACTCGGGCTCCGAAGGTTGTGGGTTCGATTCTGGGCCACGTCCTTCGGTTCACGAGTGAAATTTTTCGGAGACTCCTGTGGGTCGTCGCTAGAGCTACGGAGTTCGTGCTTTGTGCGACACTCTCCGCGCTGGGGAAATATGAGATACGGGCCATATGAGATAAAACCCGGTGCAATGAAGTCGACCCTGTCGACATTTAAGGGACTTTTTTAAGGGATAGGAACCAGACCAAGAGAGACACAGACCTGCTGCCTTGTAGGTAGACTTGGGACAAGCAAATCCATTGCACTCAAAGTCCGAATCATGCGCACGATGCCATTACATTCTTGGTCCAGACACATATTCTACGGCTCTCAGCTGGGGCATATGGCTGAACGTCTCCAAGTCAATATTCCCCGGATGTGAGGGCCAGGCCTATTATCACCCACTGCTAAATGGAGGTGAGATGCTGAGACTGCTACATGCTTTGTCCTGACACTTGTTCTACGGCTCTTAGCTGAGAGATATGAGGGATCCCCCGGACGAGAGGGCCTGGCCGTTACTCGCTCTCTGCTGCAGGGAGGTAACGTGCTGAGCCGGCAGCACATGTAGCCTACATCGTGAGCGTTACTAAAGGTGGAAAGAGCATCCCAGTCGCACGAAATGGTTACGAGGCAGGTCTATATCTAAGCTCATTGGGTGAGCGTAGTTAAAGGTGGAAAAACGTCTCATTAACATGAAATGGAACGCTTGGCTAGCGAATCCGTTACGTAGAAGTCCGAAGCGAAAGCTTGCTGAGTGGATGTCGTCTGCAGGCTGACCGTTCCTGGTTTGCGTGGGGAGCGGCCAGTGGCGAACGAAATACCCACTACATTAAAGTGAGGAATTTAAAGCAGCCATGATCAGGATGTGGCGATTCCTTGGGTGAGCCCAGTCCCAGAGCGCTATGTGCTGGCTCTGCAATTATGGAAGCCTCCTTGGATGGCGGTAAATGCCCATGGACCGTTAAGTCTTCGACCGTTTTAACTTGACCAGCTGGGATGTGGACGGCGCCACAACAGTGAGATTCCCCAGGACGGCTTTTTTCACATATCCTATCTCTGTGGCTAAGGGCTTGCGAACGCGGTTTGTGAGTCCGTATACCCGGTTCGAAACACAGCGGTGCTGGTTTTTCTCGAAAAAGGTATAGGAGCCGGTCGTTCAGAAAGCAATGGCAAACTACTGAACGTAAAATTTGCCCAGGAATCACGAACAGCGAAAATGCTGGGGTTGACTGCTACGTCCTGTGAAGGACATGCAACTCATTTTTTTTTCATTTACAGGACATCGCTGTCAACACCAACATTTTACCGATGTTGTTGACATCTAGACAAGATTACGTTCAGTTTTTGCCAGGACGACTAACATGATTTAAAAAAATAACGCCTGCTAAAGTCGGATTTATTGGCCCAATGGTGCATAACGAGACACATCACAATTACGTCTGGAGAAGAAAAAAAAAACACCCTCGGGATGAACGCAGAAGAAGAAGCTTTGTGTTCTTGTCTCGACCATTCCATGTGGCCGTGATTTACCTGTATTGGTAAAATACTAAACCACAAATTGCCTATAAAATTAACCTGGGGTTGATTGCAACCTCCTGCAGTGGACATAGTTACTTGTTTTTTTAGTTACGGGCATCACAACGCACTCTCCCACCCCCACAAACCGATATGTAATTGTTATTGGTAAAAATACCACAGCAAACACTTCAGATACCACTACATGACTCCTGGGATTGACGTCGACCCCGTAACCTCAATATTGTAATGACACGTACTTAACCCCCACCCGAGGACAACTTCATGTCATCTGGTCTGTGTCGTTGAATTCACGGCTGTTTTTCATGACCAGTAGCGCGGTCTGCTCCGCCTCGAGTGTTTGTGGTTTCACTCAAGTGGTTTGTTGAATGCTGAAGTGTCTAATCGCATCCGGTATTGCCACGAACTGACCTTCCGTGCTTAAGTTGAAAAAATAAAAAAGCCACAATGGGACACTGTCTTCCTGGCTGACGACAACAGCGCTCAAACTACGGACTGCATTTTCTTTTTACGGCGCCAATATGGTGGCTTCGAAAGCTGGATATCTCGTTCCTTAATCCCTTGTCAGGTCTTAGTCAGGTATGACTGAGCTACCGTATAACAGTAGACGGTACTACCTGCTTTCTGTTAGCATCGAACGTTGGGCGGCGCTTACTAAACCCAACACCCCACATTGTGCCAACGGCTTCGGGCGGAAGAGCGCAATTGGGAGGGTACAAGCCTTACCCTGGTGTGAGGAAATGCAACCTAAAGACAAAGTGTCATGGCAGGGCAGACAGGGCCCTAAGCCTTGGTTGGCGACTGGTCTAGGATCGAAGCTCCGACAGGCGGACAGTTAGAGCATTGCTTTGCTGATCCGGCAGCTTCTGCAGCTTGTCTTGTTCCAGATGTAGAGGTGTTACCTTTCCTCTGGAGTGAACTAGGCAGGCCGAGAGAGGGATCATGCTGCAAGGGCAACACATGATCTCTATATTTTAGCCCAGGCTTTGTGCTATGGAGAGGCAATAACTCCATCCCTTACAAACTATCGTCTGTCAAGACGGCAAGGTGCCAATGAATCCCTTGTCTGTTATGTTTAGCGATGTTCTTCAATTTCCTTTCTGTAGTGATAGTGATGCCGGTCTCCCTGGCGAAGGCGTTAAGGACGTTGTTCGTGATTCTGTATACTTACGTATGAAACACAGCTGAGCGAGATTCGGCAGCGGATTGCGTTACGCTGGTTACTTACGGAGGTATATGAGTCGGTCATTCAGAAAGCAATGGCAAACTATTGAATGTAAAACTTGCCAAGACATCAATAGCAGCTGAAAAATGCTGGTGTTGACTGCAATGTCCTGTAAAGGATATGCAAAAATAAATAAATAAATAAATAAATAAATAAATAAAGTGATAGTGATAGAAACTCTGCCACGGAGCAACCACAGCAGGGGCTTCTGATAGTCAGAAGTAGTTCCCTTTCCCCAAATGTTTCGGCCCTTTTACCTATTTGACATTCTCTAGGAACGGGCCTGTCGAGGTCATGACTCCGGGCGTCTTTCCCCTGCCGTGCGAGACGTTCGGTCGCTTTCGTTGTCCCTGTTGTTTGTGCCTGTCCCTTAGCTACGAACATGTCCACTCTCAAGCCTCTTTCCCTCAGAGAGGAGAGCCTGTGCACCCGGTGCTTTGTGCCCTCATACCACCTCAGCACCTGTGGTCGTGGGGAGCCAGCTTCCGCCCCAGCCACGGCCTCTATCGCCTCCATTCGTCTTCGTTGCCATGTTCCTTCTCCGTGACCTGTTCATGGCGCCGCACTCTAGGAAGCCGGTTCTTTCTCTGAGTTTCTCGTCTCACCTCGTGGTCTCTGAAACGACTACTGCCCTGGTCTGGAGGTTGGACTTCGGCCGAAATTTGCATGATATGACGACTGCAACCGTGCGGCGAACTACCGAACAATCCGTTACTTAGATTCACTACTATCGCTCAGAAGGAAGGCTATGAAGTCGACACGAGATAGGCGCTGTAACTGTTAGTGAATCGGCGCTGTGGGTTAGAGGAGGGTGAAGCTGCGTTCACAATCCCCGACATAAGATTCGATGGTTCGAAATCTGCCACAGATGATTAAGAAGCAGACCACTTTGCATTGATTTTGATATTATGAGGCGTCGGCCGTTCAGAAATCAATGGACTAGAAAGCCACTGAACTAACACTGCCTTGTAAGTTATAAACAGGCAATAAATGCTGGGGCTGATTGCGACGTCCTGTAAAGAACATACAACAAACTGTGTTAATTGTTTTGGTTATCCATGGTTTTGATGAAACAATGAAAGATTGAAAGTTGAGAAGACCAACTTCATTGTGCCGGGGTTTATCCCACGTGGCTCGGTCTCTTGCCGAAAGCGACGCACAAGGCGTGAACTCCGTAGCTCCAGCGACGACCACCAGGATTCTCAGAAGAAATTGCACTCACTAATCGAATGACGTAGCTCGGAATGGAACCCAAGACCTTGGGAGCGGGAGGCAGGCGAAGTAATTGCTTCGCCACGGAGTCTCCCTTACTCGTGGTGATGTAAAGATGGCGTCCTAGCAACGTTTGTCGGAGTGATTCGCATTTAAGTACAGAACGAACGAACGAACAAACTTTATTTTCAAAAGGTAACAAACTGGGCACGCAGGCTCCTTTACATTCGGCCCTTCCAATCACTCATCTTTCGTTCATCAATAGTGCATGGTACATTGATATAGGGAGAAAAAAAAACATTGTCAAATGAATGGTGTAAACATAAACAATGCATATTACCATGTTATGAAACACACCCCCACCCACACACCCCCACCCACCCACCACACATCCCCCACACACAGAAGGTCCAGGACCCACTTTTACACTATCAGGTGTGCTGGGAGTGTGCTGCTGCTGTACTGTACAATACTACTGTACTGGAACCATGCGGTCTTGACCGACAACAGTTTGTTACACTGTGCTTCAAAACGGGTATAATAACCACGATCCATAGTGAGGACCAGCGATGGAGTAATACCTCTCCATAGCACAACGCCTGGGCTGAACTGTACAGACCATGTATTGCCCATGCAGCATGATCCCTCTCTCGGCCTGTCTAGTTTACTTCAGAGGAAAGGTAACACGAATACACCAGAACAAGACAAGCTGCAGAAGCTGCCGGATTAGCAAAGCAATGCTCTAACAGTCCGCCTGTCGAGTGTATGCTGCTAATCCAATATTTCTTGACCAACCGGCACACGAAAGCTGGCGTTGCCAATATGACCCCGCCCCCGCCTTTACCTTCAAGGAAACTTCCATGTGCCCATCTTAGATTGTGTGGATATAGGAGACAAACTGACCAACAACAACACCAAACAACAAAACTCTCCCGGGAGTTCAATTAAAAATTTAATAAAAAGTAAATTTCCTCCAACGGGGTTTGGACCACATGACCATTTGGCGAACAGACAGAAATGTGTTATCTGATATCCATTATTCCCTCCATCTGATAATCATAATTCCCTCCATATGATATCCATTACCCCCTCCACTACCCCCCTCTCTCTCTGTCTCGTTCGAATGTGTCTAGTTCTTTCTATACGCCCCTCAATAGCGATATTATGACACTGTCAAAGTATCATTACTGCCTATAGTAGCTTGCACTGTAGGGCATTTGGCTGGTGTGTGTGTGTGTGTGTGAAACAAAAGTCCTTGTCTATCAAGCCTGTGTCCTTAGTACTCTTCTCTATGGCAGTGAAACCTGGACAACTTACTCACACCAAGAGAACAATTTAAACAGCTTTCATATGCGGTGTCTGCGAAGAATTCTTGGTATTAAGTGGCAAGACAAAATCACAAATACTGAAGTATTGGAAAGATCAGGTTGTGTGACAGTTTATTCCATGCTCAGTCTTCGTAGACTTAGATGGATAGGACATCTTAGGAGGATGGATGATGGTAGAATACCAAAGGATATCTTTTTTGGTGAATTACAGATGGGTAAGAGATCTCAGGGTCGGCCTCTACTACGATACAAAGATGTGTGTAAGCGGGACATGATTGATACAGGCATTGATAATGCACATTGGGAGCAAGTCGCCGCTGAACGTGTTGCATGGAGGGCAAATATCAGAAATGGAATAAAGTCAAAGGAGAAAATTATTGCAGAAAAGTCACACACCAAGCGTTTGAGACGTAAGATGGTGCATGATGGTGGAAATGACCACGTGTTCACATGCACCCACTGTGAACGGACATTTACAGCGCAAATTGGCCTTATCAGTCACACTCGCTACCGCCATAGGTAAAAGTTATTATGCCTTTTTAAAGCACAAACTATCGTCTGTCAAGACGGCAAGGTGCCAATGAGGGGTGTGTGTGTGTGGGGGGGGGGGGGGGGTGTGACGGGGGAGCTTAGAGAATTAAGACCGCCTGGTTAGTGCACTTGACGCGAACTGTACATGTTAACGAATTACATTTTGCTCCTGACAGATGAAAATAAAATAATTCATAACCGAACCGAGGCTTTGAACCCGGGTCTCCATAACGAACGCCTGCCTGGCTTTCTAACCACTCAGCCAGTCTCTCATCGTTATGACATTCTGTAGTTTTATTCAGAGCAGGTACGAGCTGATTCATGTGTCCAGTTTATTGGTCATTGTAGCAGTGCTCCATGTGTCCAGTCTATTGATCATTGTTGAAGCCGTGCTCCATGTTGTTGGCCCACCGATTTTGCCTCAGTATTTAATATTCTAAGTTTAGCATGAAGCTTCATTTGTTATGACTTCCACATATTTCTCCTAGTGTTGTGAAAGGTCCCCTTGTCTTTTGAATTCTTATTTTAGCATGCCAGAGAATTACTTTACCCGGTTTTCTGTTGTTGTTATTTGTTGTTGTTGTTGTTGTTGTTGTTGTTGTTGTTGATGTTGTTGTTGTTTGTTGTTGTTGTTGTTCTTGCGTTCTCTCGCTATGAACTCAAGCATAGTCCACACACGTGTTCCTATTTCTAGTGCACTGGACTGATGTTTGTGTGTAGATTAGCTTTTCCTATTAACAGTGTTCCTGGCTATCAGGTGAACCCCCGCCGACTTCTGAGGTACTTGTAATTTATGTTTCCAAGTCAAGGACGGGAAGTCAACACTTTGTCCAACTGTCCAGTGCAGGCGTTTAGCTCGCTCCCTGGGCATCAGCACACTGGATGTATCAGAACGAGCGCTCTTCTCATTTCGGCCATACTGACCCCAACTTTCGCAGGTGTGAAGCAATTTCAATTGTGACGCCATTCTCATAAGCTAATCGATCCACCTTATTTTCATCTGTTGGTTTCACCAGCGGTAACTTGACGAAGTCCTACAAGAAACAAATGAAAACCACAAACTGATTAGAGAAATTAGATGTAGACAGCTTACATTTTTTGGGACACGTCATGAGAAGAAATAAATTGAAGAACTTGATGACAACTGGCAAGATTGAGGGGAAAAGGATAACGGAAAGACCGAGAAGTAAATACCTGGATGGCTTGGCCACGTGATATGGTCAAGACAAGAACACAGCATATCCACGACTCTGGTGATCGTGTGAGATGGCGAAACATGACCACCCACGCTTATCGGTATGGCATATGATGATGATGAACTTAGCTGAGTCATTATGTCGGCCATCTGACAATATTATAGAGGTGCCATGCCTCTCTGCAGATGTGAAGCTGACCTACCGGCCGCTCAGGCCTCGCTGGTTCCTGGGAGAGGGGAAGGAGAGCTCGTCAATACTCTCCTCATGGAGATGAATACATCGGAACTGGATGGGGAGGGCAGTCTCTCCACACGCGCTTACACCTGCTCCTCGGACAGATGCCAACACATTGCCTGACCCAGACGACCTGACCACCAAAGCGTGGACTCGACGTATAGACTGAGGTCTTCCAGACTTTTCAACCTACCAACAAACAAGCACAGCCAGATAACCAATCGACCAACCAACCAACCAGCACAACCAGTCAACCAACCCACCAACCATTTAACCAACCACCCCACCAACCAAAGAACCAGCCATAACAAAGGTGATCATGTGATATATGCAGATCTGATCGTGGAGGAATTAAGCTGGTGTACAACAACAGGATCGGCCTCTGTGCTTTGAAATGCTCGAAATGGTGAACGCGGTTCAAAGTCAACCACAGGCGATTTGGAAGCAGACTCTTTTGTGTTGTTTTTCCCAACAGTATAAGCTTTGGCCATTGAGAATGCAATGGCAAACTACTAAACGTCAAGTCACCTAGAAAATCATAACCAGGCAAAAGAGAATTTCGCTAATTGCGACTTCCTGTAAAGAACGTGCAACTAACTTCCACATCAACTGGTCTAAAGCACAGACACATAGAACAGCAAACAGCCATTCATACCTGTGCAGATTTCAATACAATACCTGTCACGTGCCTCAGATTTGAATCGGGTTGTTAAGAAGTATTGTAGTGGCCGCTGAAGGCACATGACAGGGGCAATTGTCTCGGTTATGTCACCTGCACGTGATGTAACGCCACGTCGGTCGACCCTATCTGTGTTCTATCTGTGGCGTTTTGTGCAACATACGAGAATTTAGTGTGTAGACCGGTATGCCAATGTGTGTGTGTGTGTGTGTGTGTGTGTGTGATGGTCTATTTGTGACTGTTTGTGTGTGCCTGCGCTTGCTTGTCTGTCTGTGTGTGTGTCTCTGTCTGCGTGTGTGTCTGTGTGAGTGTGCTATGAGGTTGGAAATGGGCCTGCCTGTCTCCTTGCCTGTATGGATGGATGAGTGTGCCAAGGTAGCGGGTTCAACCCCTACATCCGTCTGTTGGACTAAACCTTAGGCTTTGGGACGTAAATTACAAGTACTCCAGAAGCCGGAGTTGCTTCGCCTGACGGCGAGGGACACTGGTAATATAGAAAGCTAATGCACACACACACACACCAGTCCAGTGCCCCAGAAGTAGTACACGTGTGTCGACTTCGCTTGGGTTCAAAGCGAGCGCACGCAACAATAAACAAAACAAAACAACAACAACCAAAAAAAAAAAAACAAATAAAAAGATTACCTAAGCTCTCGTCCCAATTATTTACGTAGACTTCACAGAATGCACGATTATTATTACGAGTAGTATCGATTAGCCGGCTTCGTGGCTTAGAGGTTATGACTTTTCTCCGTAATCTCGTATACTTTCGTCGGTAACGTGATGACGGTGAGAATCAGCAGTGGTTCGGATCGCATCGGTAACTTACGGGGTATGTGAGCCGGCCGCTCAGAAAGCAATGGCAAACTACTGAGCGTAATCTTGCCAAGAAATCAACATACAGCTGAAAGATGCTGGTGTTGACAGCGATGTCCTGTAAAGGATACGCAAAAAAAAAAGAAGTATCGATTACAAGAACAGGGGGGGGGGGGGGGGAGAAGAGTAAGATTCAGATCAAGTAGAAATAGAACACAAAAAGTAGAACAAGATGACTCACAAGAAGAAGACAAGAACAAAAATAACAACAAAAAGAACAGAAACATTAAAACAAGAAAAGGAAGAGAAGTAAAGGAAACAAAGAACAAGAACAATCAGAAAAATAACAAGAACAACAAGAATAACAACTAGACGAAGAAGAAGGAAAGGGTAAGAAGAGATACCTTAAAACAAGAACATGTAAAGCCAGCCAAACAAGAAGAACAAGAATAAGAAGTAGTAGAAGAAGAACAAGGAGAGGTAGAAGAACATAACAAGCGGAACAATTTTACAAACCAGAAGAAAATTTTAAAAAGAAAAAACCAGAACACCAATAACAAGAAAGACAGAAGGACAAGAAAGGAAACAAGTAATAGAAAACAAGATCAAGAAGTGGAAACATACAACATTATATCAACTCATGTGACATCACCACGTACAAATTAAATAATCAGGCATACTCGCAATGACATAAAAACAAATATTTAATAACGTGAACTAATAATAACATACAGATAATAACATACACATAGTACAATAGCTAAGTAAGAGACATGATGACAGCAATGATGACATACGATAGCTTCATTACTGAAGATGTCTAATATCAAATAGAAACAAGCTAAGGACAAGAAGTGATAATTACACCATCTAAGCAACTACACACTGAAGATCTGTACACGTGGACCACTCAAGTTACGTCACAGCCTTTAAAGATGACGTAACAAGAGCGCTTCTTAAACCAGCACATATAATTATGTACATGTATTTTGACTTATATAAACCGTAGTGGTCGACTGGTTAGTCTGTTAGCTAGACAAGGAAGTGACTCTAGTTCAGACCTCAGTGAAGGGAGAATTATGTTGCTTAGCCTCGTAGAGTGGATACTGGCTCACCATAATCATGTCAACTTCCAGCTGGCGTAGGCGTTCGAGTCTGTTCCCATATTTCCTTCCTTGGTGCTGTGGATCAACTCTGCTGATGATATTCCTCCATGCCACCGCCTCATTCCCTCCAGCATCCATTTTCTTGGCCTGCCTTCGCCTCTTTCCCCACTGATCTTTCCAGTTTTGACGATATTCTCCAATGCCGCTGTTCTCTTCACATGACTAAAGAATGCTGTTTGTTTCTCTCTTATTTTTAATAGTTGCGTACAATGTTCTGGATACTTGTTAGTTATCTAAATTGTTATTAAGGAAACCCAATGAGGAAGGGAACATAACACTAATTTTATTATGCGGTGATGAATTATAGGTGACGGTCTAACACTGCACATTCTTTCTGCAACATCTGCAAAGGAAATGTCTTATTATTGTAAACTCCTAGGTTCCAAATTGCTTTTATGGCCGGGGGAGCAGAGTTGGGGGTGAACGTCCCATCTGGTAAAGAACTCCCATGGCTTGTGCATTTATCAACTGGCAGCTAGAGTTCAACTCCTGACTTTCACGTGACGGAACTATTTCAATTAGTGGGAGAAGGGGCGACGGCGAGTCTCTGGCGCCGTAACACCAGACTGCTCTAGATATATATGTACTTATATACATGAGCAGACACGTGTGTACATACATTCATATCTAAACTCGAGTAAGACCACAGTCTACTATAGCAAAAGAAACGTGCTGAAAACGGAGTCAACTAGCCAGGAGGTGCACCACGCGCAACACGATATGAAAATGTGAACTCCTACCGTCCCAGACAGCACTCAGAGAGCAGTGGCTAATCGTTTTTTTTTTAAACAAATGACCTCGACCACGAGATAGATCCAGCCTGAAATAGGTCCCAGAAAATTACTTGGGAAGTAAAGGCGTCCGAGTGTCCATTGGTCTATAAACATACTGGTATATAAAAGGGACCAGTACTTATAATGACTTGTGTAGGTCGTGATAGTAGAGTGGTTACTATATACGACCATCACATATTTAGCTTCTCTATAGGAATCGAGCTTTCTCTCACCTATCATCATCGGGTTATCTTCACAAGCACTTCCTTTACTCTGTCTCTTCCTGTCAGTTGGTCTGAGAATATCACAGCACACAGTATCATTTGTTTGCTCCACATGTCTTCTCGCGAGGACCTATGTCTGACAACTAAGTGTCATGTCTAAATAGTTACTAATGCAGTTGTATTAGTGTCCTTACGTTTTAGTCTGCCGATGAAGGCTTTCTAGCAGCACCGTCGATTCTGTCATTTGTAATTGTGTTCTTGCAAAGCTTGCCCATCCCACATTCCAATTTTGTGGATCGTTTAATTATACTGTACAAGCAAATCTCATAAACAACATGAATATACCCATAAGAAAAATATGCACTGGAAAATGTACATCCAGATAGACAAATATTGCAGTACATGGTTGACAAATTTTAACAAGAATTATGTGCAAAAATAAATACAATATAGCAAATGTACAATTACGTGTAGAGAAAAATAACACCAAAAAGTTATAAAAATGGTTGTGCAAACACATACGTTGAAGTACGCGTAAACTGTGGTACTATGATTGGTGGTACTATGACATACATAGAAATACACGTGAACTGGTGGTACGCTGAATTACATAAAAGCACATAAGAACTGTTGAAATAGGATTGATGGTACTATCACATACATAAAAGTATATCTGAATTGTGGTACTAAGATTGTTTGTATAGTCACACACATAGAAGTACAAGTGAACTGTGGTACTTAAATTGGTGATACAATCATATACATAGAGGTACGTAAGAACTGTGGTACTAGGATTGGTGATACAGTCACATACATAGAAGTACGTAAAACTGTGGTACTATAATTGGTGGTACAGTCACATACATAGAGGTACGTAAGAACTGTGGTACTATAATTGGTGGTACAGTCACATACATAGAGGTACGTAAAACTGTGGTACTATAATTGGTGGTACAGTCACATACATAGAGGTACGTAAGAACTGTGGTATAGGATTGGTGATACAGTCACATACATAGAGGTACGTAAAACTGTGGTAGTAGGATTGGTGGTAAATTCACATACATAGAAATGCACGTGAACTGTGGTACTAGGATTGGTTGTACAGTCACATACATAGAAGTATGTAGGAACTGTGGTACTAGGATTGGTGATACAATCACATACATAGAAGTACGTAAGAACTGTGGTACTAGGATTGTTAGTACAATCACATACATAGAAGTATGTAAAACTGTGGTACTAGGATTGTTAGTACAGTCACATACATAGAAGTACGTAAAACTGTGGTACTAGGATTGGTGATACAATCACATACATAGAAGTATACGTGGACTGTGGTACTATGATTAGTTGTACAGTCACATACATAGAAGTACAAGTGAACTGTGGTACTAGGATTGCTGGTACAGTTACATCCATAGAAGTACGTAAAACTGTGGTACTAGGATTGATAAAGGTGAAAGGTTACAACTTACGATAGGGCAGCGAGCAGGCTAAATGTGACAGTTGAGAACATGCAGGAACTCCTAGGGCCTTCAAATGGTAAAGGTAGTCTCATGGTAGATACTAGCATAGGCTAGACAAGTGACTTTATATATACTAAATTACGACCTTACATAAACTAAACCCTGACGTTGCATACAATAAATAACGGCATTACGAAATTGGGACTGGGGCCAGGAGGGGTGGGGGGGGGGGGGGGCTGGGTGAAACAGCCGCCTTCCATAACATCTTCACATCGAAGAGAGAAAACGGTTGTTCGTTTAGTGCAAGCCACTTGGAACCGGAACACACTCCTCCACAATCTGGGTTTGATCCCGTACCTATCAGTCAGTTAACACAGCTGAAGGCTTTATCTTGACCCCTTCCACTCTATATATGTGCTAATCATTACATCAACATCTGTTACACATGCGAGTCTGTTGGCCTGAGAGATTGCCGTGCTCGCCCAGTTTCCCAGCGTGTCACACAACCGAACCGATCAACCTTGTGCACATGAAAGGTCAAGGTACCGTCTCCTCGCCTCCTCGTTCATGTTTGTAATTTATACTTGTTACATAAACGTTACACTGGAGGGGGAAAAAACACTATGATGAATGAGCGTTGGGACACTACAGGTTCAGATATGATGACAAATGCCCAATGTGTATAATCATGTGTCATTAAAAACATAATGTGTGCTTGACCATTGTCAAGGTCGGTTCTTGACTCAACTCCAAGCCACATTTGTAGGCTACTGCCAGAAATGAAACTAGCACTTTTACAACCCTCATTACAACAGCTAGTGGCCACCACTCGTGCCCACCTAAAAGTGTTTTGTAGGCTGCCTTCGCGCTGTGTATAGGCGTGTTTCTTAAGTATTCTATACCAGAACACTCATCAATTGCTCTGTTTATACTGCATGTCCTTTGATCAATTGCTCCGTGTATACTGCATGTCCTTTGCAGGACGTTTCAATCAACCCCAAATTGATTTTCTAAGCAATTTAACCTTCAGTACTTTGCCATTGCTTTTGTCAACGTTTAAGTCCAAGTGACCGGTGTATGGAAATAACCCCACCACCCCGCTGTCACCACAGAGGAAGTTTAAGCGCGAGTGTGTTAATCCTCTCGGCCACTCTGACCCCTAAATCATAAGTATAATTGGGAAATAAAAGCATTGAATATTAGCTATTAAGCTTAAGAATTAAATGTAAAAATGAAATAACAGACATATATCCTAAATGAAAAATGTGAACATACTGTTGGCCTGTAAATGCAACAACAAAGTAAGAAACATGTATGAGATTGTACAAAACAAAACATCGATGCAATAAATAAACATGTGTATGTTCACAACAACAGACAGCTGGCTCTAGTTGCATACACACCATATATGGAATATTTGAGTGGGAGAAAACATGCGCAATGAGAAATGATGACCAACCTCCCTGAGAGGTCAGGACGGTACTATAAAATTACGACTTTCCTGAGTCATAAATTCTTGTATACAAAACACATGTTCCATCAAAAGAAAACAAATTGACATATTGAACCGGCCCGCGGGCCGGACGTTGCCGTTGAATAAAGAAATGCATTTATCGGTTAAGTAAACTATATGTGTTTGCCCCGTTGTATAATCGTATGTGTCTTGTCTATCCTGTTATGGGCGTCCCTTGCTTGTCCCTCATAACGTATGTATTATTATGATTCACTTAACATACATTTATGTTACAATGGGGAAAGCATTTTAAATTTATTGAATTTTGACTACCGTCTGCGATTGCCTTGGCAGGGCCAGACCAAATGCTGTCGCGAGCCATATAAGGCCCACGGGCCGAACGTTACCAGCATATATTCTAAAGGCACCTCTCCGCCTTAGTTATGTACGTAATGAACAATAGCTAAACACATTTGATAGCAATGCGTGTGTAAAGTTGTAACCACATAAGAATAATAAAATAAAGATTGTACGTGGTTATACTGGTCCTATTCTGAATGACTGATATCGCTGACTGATCGCTCAGTACCTACTTCGATCGTCATACGATTGGAGTCATCAAGGTAGGAGGCTTTCAATGAAAATACAATCAACATTGAATGTGTTACCATTCATCAATCCAAGAAGGGAAGCTAATTGGTATAGAATAAAATGCTGACAACACTTGTGGAATGGAAATCTAGGACATGATTGCTGTACGATTATCACCTGGGCAAAGATCATCAGACATTCTATTGCCTGACCACAAAAGGGCGATGTATCGTTTCTTCCTCCACAAGGCAGGCTAAGCGTTTGGGGGGAATATATGCTTTCGTTCTAAGGCGAGATGTGTTGCCCTGTTGCGTCTTGCTCATGTTTCTTTAGCGAACCTTTGAGGTCTACCCATTTTGTTTATTGTACATTTGAGGTGTCTACCCATTTTGTTTAGTGTACATTCGTGGTGTCCACCCATTTTGTTTAGTGTACATTTGTGGTTTCCATCCATTTTGTTTAGTGTACATTTGAGGGGTCTACCCATTTTGTTTAGTATACTGTTGAGGTGTCTACCCATTTTGTTTAGTGTACCTTTGAGGTCTACCCATTTTGTTTAGTGTACCTTTGAGGTGTCTACCCATTTTTTTAGTATGCCTTTGAAATCTATCCATTTTGTTTAGTGTACCTTAGATGTGTATACTCACTTGGTTTAGTGTACCTATGAGGTGTCTACCCATTTTGCTTATTGTACCTTTGAGATGTCTACCTATTTTGTTTAGTGTACCTTTGAGGTGTCCACCCATTTTGTTTAGTGTAGTTTTGAGGTGTCGACCCATTTTGTTTATTGTACATTTGAGGTGTCTACACATTTTTATTGTACATTTTAGGTGTCTACCCATTTTGTTTATTGTAAATTTGAGGTGTCTACCCATTTTGTTTAGTGTACTTTTGAGGTGTCTACCCATTTTGTTTAGTGTACCCTTGAGGTGTCTACCCAATTTGTTTAGTGTACATTTGAGGTGTCTACACATTTTTATTGTACATTTGAGGTGTCTACCCATTTTGTTTATTGTACATTTGAGGTGCTACCCGTTTTGTTTAGTGTACCTTTGAGGTGTATACCCACTTTGTTTAGTGTACCCTTGAGGTGTCTACCCACTTTGTTTAGAGTACCCTTGAGGTGTCTACCCATTTTGTTTAGTGTACCTTTGAGGTGTATACCCACTTTGTTTAGTGTACCCTTGAGGTGTCTACCCACTTTGTATAGAGTACCCTTGAGGTGTCTACCCATTTTGTTTAGTGTACCTTTGAGGTGTATACCCACTTTGTTTAGTGTACCCTTGAGGTGTCTACCCATTTTGTTTAGTGTACCTTTGAGACGTCTACCTTGTTTTCTTTGTCTTCCACTGGCTCTGGTACATATCTTTCTTCTTGTTATGCTTGCACTTACTGGTGGCTGAACAGCTTTCATTCTCATTAGATGTTAGAACCACTTTTTTTTTGGTTACCTCTCTGCGAAATCAGTGTATGATGTTATGGGTAACATATTTATGATGTCACAATTCGATACATAATTGGTATGTGTAAAATATTTCTCATCTCATAATGCAAATCATGATGTTATGTGTATCATATGTCTGTGCTATTCCACCAAATTATTGATGACGCAATTGGATGCATAATATTACGTTATCATATTTATGATGTTACATGTACCATATTTCTGATGTTACAATTGTAAGCATGATATTACGTGGTTGTAATTTTGATGTCATAATTGGATGCAGGATATTACATGTATCATATTTCTAATGTTACATATAATATATTAGAGTAAACATATTACACTCAGACAATGTCTCACATCACAACATATTAGACTCCACATAATACACTCAGACAATGTCTTACATTACTACATATGAGAGTAAACATATTACACTTAGACAATGTCTCACATCACAACATATTAGACTCCACATAATACACTCAGACAATGGTTTCTGTAATTACATTTTCAAAAGAATGAAACTCAAAGTCATTCCTCGTAGTTAGATAATTCGGGGTACAGAAAACAAAGATTGCACATTGACACACACGCACGCACGCACGCACACACACACACACACACACACACACATATGCACACACAAACACACAGCGCACAAGTCATCCCTCACAGTAACATCATTCGGGGTGGGGGGCATAAAACACACACACACACACACACACATACACACGTAATCCTCATAGTAAAATAATCCAGAGAGTAAAATACAAATACCAACGCACACACACCAACGTACACATATAAACACTCATACACGTTACAATTATTGTAATATGTTCTGGGGAACCCACACACAATTTACCCTTATAGTAACATGTTTTGGGGAACACACACACACACGCGCGCGTTACCCTTACAGCAACACGTTCCATGGAACATATCACACATATACACGTTACCCTTATAATAATACGTTTCATGGGACATAACACACACACACACAATTTACCTTTATGGTAACACGTTCTGGGAAACATAACACACACATACACACACGTTACTCTTATAGTGACATATTCCGGGGGAACATAACACGCACACATAACACACATACGTTTTTCAATGCAGATCCATATGAACACACGCACGCTCGCACGCACGCACGCACACACACACATACACACACACAACTGAATGTTTGTCGTTCTTTCACACACTATATAATCAACAACTTGTGAGCTGTAGCTTCAGAAGTTCAGTTTTAAACTGGTGGTTCATCTGGGTTGTTCTTACCACGGCCTGGTGTTGCTTATGTCCGGCCGACTGACCACGCCCATCAAGTTCGGTCACTGCAATGACAAGAAATAATCAGCTCATAGACACATGGCTGAAAAGCAGTACCCAAAGCAAAGACTCATTTACCATAATGTTTGAGATAAAAAAAAATAAAAATAATATCGCCTCAAGCATTAACATTTGTTTAGTTAACGGTTGTGTGTGTGGTCCTTTCTTCTGTAGGTATGTGTCTTAGTTCAATGGTTGTATGTGGAGACACTAAGTGGAGAATATATATATATATGCCGCCTCCATGGCCGAGGGGTTAGCAGCTTTCTCCGCTAACCCCGAATACTCTCGTCACGTGACGCGACGAGAATTAGCAGTGGTTCGAATTGCAAAAGTGACTTATGAGCGTAATCTAGCCTAGGAATCAACATACAGCTGAAAGATGCTGGTGTTGACCGCAATATCCTGACACAGGATGGAAACGCGGGGGAACAAAATATATATATACACACACACACACACACACACACACACACACACACACACACACACACTAGGGTTTCAAATGAAAATGTGAAAGAAATTACAATAACCATGACGTTGTCTTGTAACGTGTCAATATTGTTGTTAAGGATGTCAGGAGTGTTTAGCACGTGACATCAAGTGCAGACGAACACGGTGACGGTATAGTTAATTGCATATCCAGTACAGGACGTTGTAGTCAACACCGGCATATTTTGCTGTTGTAATCTCTTGGCAAGTTTACGTTCAGTAGTTTGCCATTGCTTTCTGAACGACCGGCACCCATACAAGTTCGTAAAAATCAACGCAACGCGGTCTGCTGTCAAATCGCACGCTTTTGTCTTTCGAACGCGAGTATGTCCCACTTTTAACATGCACCAAAGAGGGGCAGCGTTATGTTATCCGTTTTTTTATTTGTGAAAGGATGAAACCTACAGACATTCATCAGAGAATGACTGTCCAGTATGGTGATGCATGCCTTTCAGTCCAGCAAGTGTATAAGTGGAGTAGGAAGTTTTAAAAAGGCGTGACTTCTATGACAGACTGTTCACGACCGAGTCGGGCACACCGAGTAGTGACCCTAGAGTCGATTGTAGCTGTTGAAGGAACAGGAAAACCGCCGATTGACTGTGAGTGACATTGCCACACATCTTGACATCAGTCAAGGTTCAGCACACCACATCACCCATGATGTGTTACAGTACCGAAAAGTGTCTGCAAGGTGAGTGCCACGGCAGCTTACTCCAGAATTGAGACATTGACGCATTGATGCTTGTCAAGAACGTTTGCAGTGCTTTGAAGCAGAAGGTGATGGTTTCCTATCAAGAATTTTTGCTGGAGATTAAACTTGGGTTTACTACCACGAGCCGGAAAGGAAGATAGCTAGCAAGGAATGGCGGCATCCCTTCTAACCGAAACCAAAGAAGTTTCGCACGACGCCATTTGCATGGAAGGTTTTGCTGACACTCTTTTGGGATGGATGAGGTCTTATTTTAGAGCACTATATGCCAGGAGGGAAAACTGTCACCAGTGATACGTAATCAGATCTTAAGAGGAATCAACTTTGACCCACAATCAAATCCAAACGATGTGGACTTCTGAGTAAAGATGTCCTTTTCCAACATGACAATGCTCGACCCCATACTGCCCGTGCAACGGTTGAAACCATCGAAAACCTCCACTTTCAGTGTGTACCACATCGCCCGTACTCGCCAGTCCTAGCCCAAGTGAATCCCACCTGTATGGACAACTCAAAGAGTCATTGGGAGGAAAGACTGTTCGGTCGGATGAAGAAGTACAGAACTCGACCAAGAGACTTTATTTCTACAGGAATCCATGCACTCTATCGGCACTAGAGGACTTGCTTTGAAGGCAGTGGTGATTACATGGAGAATACACGTGTTCTCATTTGAAGCTCCCTATTACACGGGTAATACTGCTAGTTAGGGATATCGTCATATGATACCGCTTTTGGGTAAAACGAACCCTGGAGATATGACCAATAAGAAACATCACTATAGAAGTGAGACGATGAGAAACTGCATTAAATGAAAGCTACACCAAGAGACATCACCAATAAGAAACATCACTATTGAGGTGAGACTATGAATCACCGCATTGACTAAAAGCTACCATGGTGACATTACCAATGAGAAACATCACTACAGAGGTGACACTATGAGACACCGCATTGAATGAAAGCTACCCATGTGAAACCATTAATAGGAAACATCACTACAGAAGTGACACCATGAGACACCGCATTAAATGAAATATACCCAGGTGACACCACCAATAAGAAACATCACTACAGAAATGAAACGATGAGACACCGCATTGAATGAAAGCTTACCCTGGTGACATCACCAATATGAAACATCACTGCAGAGGTGATACCATGAAACACCACTCTAGATAAAACGATCCCAAGTGACACCATCAGTCACTGACACCACCATAATCATAACACCATAAGAAAACACCACTGAGAGAAATCACCGCTGGTGACGCCTCTGACTGCAATGACCACATCCAATTACAACATGTCCATCTGTGTAGATGTGAACTCTAACTGGCATTTCAAACTTGTGACAAACTGCCGCCACCATTCGGCGTGGAGACGACACCTGCTTTTTACCAAATAAGTCTATCCAAGAGTCCCAGATAGAGAAATCCAGATAGAGACATCCAATTAGAGATATCCAGATGGGTGTTTGCAGAAGAACTTAGACGTGAGATTATGCGACACGCAACCATAGATACCAACCATAGATAGCAACCGCAGATACCAACCGCAGATACAGAGTTATTGATCAATCAACCATTAGTGAACCATTCTGTCCTCACGGGTATTCCCCCGCTATCGTGTGACAATCTAGCACTAGCTTTCTCAGAAGGTCACACCAGCTGTCCACTGGTGTAAATAACTAGAACAATGAAATCGCAGCTGCAGTGCTTTCACTTTAGGCCAATATACGCGTTTTGTAGCAAAACAAATATGTGATTAAGATTTATTAGTATGCTCTGACTAAACACACGATGCCCCATCACGCATGTAAACAATATTAAATAACACACAGTAATGCAGCTTTACAGAACACAATTACGGAAAACACAGGGTCTTGCGACGACTAACCTTCATCAGCAAACAAAGACGGCGGACAGAGAACGCCTGTGTACAACGACGGTGGACTTAGAATACCAGTATACAAAGACGGTGGATAGAACATCTGTGAACAAGACGTTGGACAGAGAAGACCTGTGTACAAAGACGGTGGACAGAGAACGCCTGTGTACAAATATAGTGGACAGAGAACACATGTGTACACAAACGGTGGACAGAGAACGCATTTGTGTTAAGATGTTGGACACAGGACATTTATTTACTTAGGAAATGGACAGAGAAAGCCCAACTAATAAGATGGTGGATAAATAAACTTCATTACATACTACGGTGGTAAATTGACTGTTTATTTACAAATTCAGAGGGAGGACATAGGCTGTTTATTTATTAAGACGGAGGGAGGAAAGAGGCTGTTTATGGACAAAGACGGAGGGAGGACATAGGCTGTTTATTTATTAAGACGGAGGCAGGAAAGAGGCTGTTTATGGACAAAGACGGAGAGAGGACATAGGCTGTTTATTTATTACGACGGAGGGAGGAAAGAGGCTGTTTATGGACAAAGACGGAGGGAGGACAGGATCTGTTTATTTATTAAGACGGAGGGAGGAAAGAGGCTGTTTATGGACAAAGACGGAGGGAGGACAGAGTCTGTTTATGTACAAAGACGGAGGGAGGACATAGGCTGTTTATGTACAAAGACGGAGGGAGGACAGAGGCTGTTTATTTATTAAGACGGAGGGAGGAAAGAGGCTGTTTATGGACAAAGACGGAGGGAGGACAGAGTTTATTTATTTATTAAGACGGAGGGAGGAAAGAGGCTGTTTATGGACAAAGACGGAGGGAGGACAGAGTCTGTTTATGTACAAAGACGGAGGGAGGAAAGAGGCTGTTTATGTACAAAGACGGAGGGAGGACAGAGGTTGTTTATTTATTAAGACGGAGGGAGGAAAGAGGCTGTTTATGGACAAAGACGGAGGGAGGACAGAGTCTTTTTATGTACAAAGACGGAGGGAGGACAGAGGCTGTTTATCTACAAAGATGGAGGGAGGACAGAGGCTGTTTATGTACTAAGACGGAGGGAGGACAGAGTCTGTTTATGTACAAAGACGGAGGGAGGACAGAGGCTGTTTATGTACAAATACGGAGGGAGGACAGAGGCTGTTTATGTACAAAGACGGAGGACAGAGGCTGTTTATGTACAAAGACGGTGGGAGGACAAAGGCTGTTTATGTAAAAAGACGGAGGGAGGACAGAGGCTGTTTATGTACAAAGACGGAGGGAGGACAGAAGCTGTTTATTTACAAAGACGGAGGACAGAGGCTGTTTATATACAAAGACGGAGGGAGGACAGAGGCTGTTTATGTACAAATACGGAGGGAGGACAGAGGATGTTTATGTACAAAGACGGAGGGAGGACAAAGGCTGTTTATGTAAAAAGACGGAGGACAGGGGCTGTTTATGTACAAAGACGGAGGACAGAGGCTGTTTATGTACAAAGACGGAGGACAGAGGCTGTTTATGTACAAAGACGGAGGACAGAGGCTGTTTATGTACAAAGACGGAGGGAGAACAGAGGCTGTTTATGGACAAAGATGGAGGGAGGACAGAGTCTGTTTATGCCGCCTTTACTTCCCAGCACATGTCTTGACACCCAGTTAAGGCAGGACCGACCCGCAAGCCCAAGTTAATGTTAAAAACTGTCTGGATACAAATTCGAACCCATGACAGCCGGACTGGCCAGTTAGCGTCTAGCACCACGCTACCTAGGCTATTCTCTTCACCGCCGGGCTGGCCAGCTAGCATCTAGAACCACACCATGACCGCCAGGCTGCCATGCTAGCGTCTAGCACCACGCCACCGAGGCTGTTCTCTTGACCACCGGGCTGGCCAGCTAGAGTCTAGCACCACGCCATGACCGCCGGACTGGCCAGCTAGCGTCTAGCACCACGCTACCAAGGCTGTTCTCTTGACTTCAGGGCTGCCCAGCTAACGTCTAGCACCGCGCCACTGAGGCTGTTCTCTTGACCGCCGGGCTGGTCAGCTAGCGTCTAGCACCACGCCACTGAGGCTGTTCTCTTGACCGCCGGACTGGTCCGCTAGCGTCAAGCACAACGCTACCGAGGCTGTTCTCTTGACCTCCGGGCTGGTCAGCTAGCGTCTAGCACCACGCCACCTAGGCTGTTCTCTTGACCGCCGGACTGGCCCGCTAGCGTCAAGCACCTCGCTACCGAAGCTGTTCTCTTGACTTCAGGGCTGCCCAGCTAGCGTCTAGCACCACGCCACCGAGACTGTTCTCTTGACCACCGGGCAGGCCAGCTAGCTTCTAGCATCACGCCACCGAGACTGTTCTCGTGAGATACGAGTTACCATATTATTTGCGCTATCCAGAAACTTTGGGAAATCATGAGGACTATGGGCTTTCCATCACATGTAGTACAACTCATAAAAATGCTCTATCTAGACCAACAAGCAGCAGTTAGAATAGATGGCGAGGCATCAGATTGGTTTGACATCAAGCAAGGAGTCCGTCAGGGCTGCGTGCTGTCACCCTATTTGTTTAACCTGTACGCCGAAAATATATTGAGAAATGTAAGAGATGATATAAACAGGGAGCTATATGATGCCATAAATATCGGCGGTCATGACATACCAGAGATTCGACATGCTGATGATACAGTATTACTATCCACAACACAGAATGGCATGGAAATCCTAATAGCCTCAACCCAATTGAATAGTGAAAATCACAACTTATATCTTAACATAGCAAAAACAAAGATAATGCATACAGATAAAACTACCATGGAGAAAGAAATATACGTTAATGGGGAAAAATTGGAGGTGGTGGAAAATTTTGAATATCTTGGGTCATTGATTACCAACAACGGGGACACAATGAAAGAAATTAAACGGTGACTATCAATTGCTCTTCAAAGACTAAAACAGCTGAATAAATTATGGAGTGGGACAGACAGAACTTAAAAGATTAGATTTTTAAGAGCATGCATCTTTCCCATTGCAACATACGCCTGTGAGACATGGACACTTACTAAACAAGCTGAACAGCGCATAAACGCCTTTGAATATAAATGTTATAGACGAGTTCTAAAAATATCTTGGGTAAAGAAAAGAACAAATGCATCCATACTTCAAGAGTTGACTATTGAAGAAGGTTGGCTATTAAAGACGATAAAACAAAGAAAATTGAAATATTTTGGTCACTTGAAACGTCACGAAAGTTTGGAGAGAACAATAATGGGAGGGTATATGCCTGGGAAGAGAGAAAGAGGAAGGCCAAAGAGAAGATGGGTGCAGGATGTGGCGGATGATCTCCAGATGGGTGTATCAGACGCGGGACATCTTGTTTATGATCGAGAGGTTTTCCGGAAGGTTGTTATGGGAGCGAGGTTCTGCAAAGGACATGCTACTGAATGAATGAATGAATGAATCCAGAAATTCAGCGCAAGATAAGATGAACCATTTTCATACATATACAGACCTGTCAGTACTGACTATGTTATAAGATGGCGCTATATTTACCACATCACCCACACAGAGCATATTGGTAAAAAAAAATATGGGGTTAGCACCATATACCCAATGAGAATAACGCATGTAAAGGTTTCTTGACTTTTGCCTTACGTTAAAAACCTGACCCATTTACAGAAACACGTGAGTACAACTGCTGCACATCTAGGAAGTGAACCCTGCCCCAGTCACGTGTACTAGAGTCAACTGTCAGCTGTTGGCGCAAAGTTTAAAGCCACAGTTTATAACGAGCCCAGAGGGTCACGTCAACAATTGTTCAGTAACAGTGCCTGGAAACTATGGCCTCATTTCATGTATCTGTTTTTCATCCTTAAGTGGCCTGTTCAATTGACTCAAACACAGGTTAATCTTATACTTGTACAGATAACCGTCGTCTTGAACTAAACGGGCGGACCGGGTTGAGTGGTAGATGTCGCCATATTGAACAACGAAGTACTTTGGTTCGACATCACATCGTCACATGTGATGAAGAATCAGATTCGCTGGGCTGGTCACTTGACTCGCATGCCAGATCACAGGCTCCCTAAACGAATTTTTTACAGCGAACTGCGTTGTGGTAAACGCTCCCAAGGTGGCCAGAGGAAACGTTTTAAAGACACTCTGAAAATTTCACTGAATGCTTTTGGAATTCATCATGACACCTGGGAGGCTGCAGCCAGAGACCGAAATTCGTGGCGTGCATCATTGCGCAAAGGTGCAGTTATATGTGAGGCAACCAGGACTGCAAGAGCTGTGAAGAAAAGGCAGGACAGAAAAACCACTGCAGGAAATCCTCCTCCAGAGACGTCAAGCATTCTTTGTCCACATTGTCAAAGAACATTTCGAGCCAAAATAGGCCTTATCAGCCATCTTAGAACCCACGGCTCCACACCTTCAACCCCACTGGATGAAATGAATGGTCATCATCATTCTTGATGGACAAACAAAAACAACAACAACACATGTTACAGTGCTTTTTTGGCACAATACTATGTTTTATGTGCCCATTAAATTAACGGTCTAGACAGTTGTACAAGGCAATCTGTATATATTATGTGTTCCTGTGCGTATCAGCGTATGAGTGTATCTGCTCGCATGTGGTATATGCATACAGACGTACACACAGGTAAATACGCAGATATGGACAGCTGCGGAGAGATGAGGTTGCAGTTAGATAGATAGGCAGGTTGGTTTTAGACAGAGGGACAGACCACGCACAGACACAGACGGAATAATGGATATATATATATATATATATATATATATATATATATATATATATATATATATATATATATATATAACAGGTATGAAAGCTCGCAGCAGACAAGCAGGCAGACAGACAGCCAGACAAGCAGGCAGACAGACAGAGAGGTGGACAGACAGACAGCCAGACAAGCAGGCAGACAGACAGAGAGGTGGACAGACAGACAGCCAGACAAGCAGGCAGACAGACAGAGAGGTGGACAGACAGACAGCCAGACAAGCAGGCAGACAGACAGAGAGGTGGACAGACAGACAGCCAGACAAGCAGGCAGACAGACAGAGAGGTGGACAGACAGACAGCCAGACAAGCAGGCAGACAGACAGAGAGGTGGACAGACAGCCAGACAAGCAGGCAGACAGACAGAGAGGTGGACAGACAGACACCCAGACAAGCAGGCAGACAGACAGAGAGGTGGACAGACAGAGAGGTGGTCAGACAGATAGATAGATACATAGATAGTCCCACCAATCACCAATACTATGGACAGGTAAATATATATTTTGTGATGGAAAGACCAACAGATACCTGTTTACAGTGGTGACAAGTAACAGAGACACTCGCCCACAACAGACAGATCGTGGATAAACTGACAAGGCCAGTGGATGTGATGGTTTACGGTGCCCAGTTACACAAATATTTTCACATTGGTGAATGTAATGAGAGAACCACCTGTCGCGGCAGGACACGAAGTCACGCGAGCTTGAACATCAGGTAGAGATTAGAGATTGCACCTGGATGTACATGGTACAGGGATACAGCCGGTTTGGGAATTAATGTTAATTCCGTATTTAAAGAACAATGAGGGAAGTTAGTTAGTTAGTTAGTTAGTTAGTTAGTTAGTTAGTTAGTCGACAGATCATCCTCGTTGCACATCGGACCATTCAGTCCATAAGTGCTCGGATCCCCTCCTCAGCAAATCCCGCAGCGTGTAGCGGCTAACGACGCCAGTTCTGTGTTGGTTTATCAATCTTCTTTGGCTTCCTGCGTAGTGTTCTTGTTTGGCCACCCCTCTTTTAATTTGCTGCTCTCGCAGTCTGGCCATTGTTGTAGATTCACAGTCATCACTTGGTTCTTGCAAAAGTCTCACTTCTCGTAGAGCATTCAGAATGTCAGCCTGGTCCATGGCGCGTCCGCCCTCCACAGTAGCCTCACCTGCGAGCTTGTCAGCCCGCTCATTTCCTTGTACTCCCGCATGACCTGGCACGAAGATGAAACTAATCTTTGCCAGCCGAGACCGCTCCAGAGGCAGCAACCATTCTCTTCGGATCGACCCCTCCTCTATCCTATTGATCATGTTCATTGAGTCGCTAAGGAAACAAGCCCTAGTGAATGTCTGTGTCTCGAGCCATGTTATTGCTTTACTTACTGCCATGACTTCCATGGTCAGGCTACTTGTGGTTTCAGTGAAAGCACCAGAGTCCTCCTTCACAATTCTCCCTCCGGCCCGAGCTGTAAAGGCCCATGAGCTTCTCACATGTCGGACGACCGACCCATCTGTGTAGATGACCGCGTCACTGTCTAGCGAATTCTCGAAAATCAACGCTTGTACTTCAGCCTCCACAGCAGCCGGATTTTCTTGTCTGCATTTTCTATCTAGTTGGATGCAAACTGAAAAGGATGTGCAGAAGTCTGTTGGCACTTGCACCCACTCCTCGCCAGGTTCTAAGTCCTCAAGTGAACACACCTGTTGAAGAATGTCTTCGGCTTGACCCATCCACGACCGTCCTCTTTTTAACCTGCTGCCCTTCACCTTCCTAATTTCACTATGCAGTGGATGCTGTGTGTTTGCGTTAATTCTGAGGTAGGCGCGTGCCCTGCAAACTTGCATTCTCTCTTCAATGGTTGGAAAATCAAGAAGGTAGCGCATCGCCCTGCATGCTGTATCTCTTGTACATCCAAGAATAATGCGCATAGCTTCATTCTGTATCCTTTCCATCCTTTCTATCTGCTTATGGCTGAGAGTCAGGATTGCCATTGCATACTCCAAAACAGACATGACCAGCCCCTCGTACAGAAGACATAGATGGCGCTGCTCACAGTTTGCTGCCGCCATCACCCGCATCGCTGCCAAGCCCCGCTTGGCCTTTGTTATCACCTGGTCTATGTGCACATTATAAGCAAGGCTTCGATCAAACCGTATCCCCAGGTAATTCATTGCCTGCGTTCTTTCCACCGTCTCTGAACACAGCATTACAGTTGGTGTTGGATTGTTGACAATATGTCAACAATAATGTGGAAGCAGTGACACAATGATCTATATTGTGCTTGTACAAGACAACCCTTGTTTTCCTCACATTTTTGGGTTTTATTTTGTGTGTGTTGGCTAGCTTTGAACTACAGCGTAGTCCATACATGTCCTACTACTTCTAGTGCCTGTCACTACTGAGGAGTGCACTGGACTGATATTTGCGTGTGGATTAGCTTTTCGTATTACCAGTGTCCCTCGCCATCAGACAAACCCACTTCTACTTCTGAGGTACTTGTAATTTAAGCCCCCATGTCAAGGACGAGAAGTCAACATTGTAATCAAGCTGACCGATGTAGGGGTTTGAATCCGCTACTTCGGCATCAACACACCGGAAGTTTAATAGCGAGCGCTATGACTCATTATACCATGTTGACCTCATCACATATTGTTGTTGTTAATGTTGTTGTTGTTGTTATTGTTGCTGTTACTGTCGTCATCGTCGTTGTCGTTGTTGTTGTTGTTGTTGTCGTCGTCGTCGTCTTTGTTGTTGTTGTTGTTGTTTCTGAATCCCCCGAAAGACTACGTATTCTCTTAAGTCTGATACATCAGCATTATGGTTTTCAGAACTCTGTAATAGACTTGAACATATCGTAATGATGCAGCGCTCTCCTCCCCTCTCCAAAGCCAGAAACCAGAACAGTAAAGTGCGCGGCAGGTACTTAAACCTCACAATTGCGGAGAAGTATATTATAATGTAACCAAGTCATGATCCAACATGACAACCACAGGCTGGCCTGGGATAAGGCCTCAGTTGACCATGTTTCCTCCAGGCTTTAGGCATTTCATTGGAAATATATCCATGATCATTGCCCAGGAGGAGACTCCATTACACATATCTACCTGCAGTGTGTGTCCACCAGGTATAATTCATGTCCTTGTGTCCACCAGGTATAATTATTTCCCTTGTATCCACCCGGTATAATTTACCCCATTATATTCACCAAGTATAATTCTCTCTATTCTATCCACCAGGTATAATTCTCTCCCTTTTGCCTATCAGGTATAATTATGTCCTTTATATTCATCAGATATAATTCTGTCCATCATATTTATCAGGTATAATTCTGTCCATTATATCCACCAGGTATAATTCTTTCCTTGTAGTTCGAAAGTTATATTTCTCACCAGTATGTCCGCCAGATATATATCTCACCAGTATGTCCGCCGTGAATATTTCTCACCGGTTTGTCCGCCGGGTATATTTCTCATGAATAAAATTTGGTGGAACTGCGATAAAGCTGTGAAAGTGTAAACAATATAAAATGACATAAAGTAGTGCAGCTTTACATAACAGAATTAAGACACATACAGAACGTTGCGGCGATTAGCCTTCATCAGCAAACAAACACATTCACAAACACAACATACAGTCAAGGAGATCTCCTGTGACTACATCAGAAGGTGACGACAGGACGAGAAGAACAAAAGGATGAAAAAAATTAAAGTAATGAAGAGAAAATGAGAATTGAAAAAAAAATGTTGATTGAAAAAAATGTTTATACTCACCTCACGGTTCCGATCTGTAAGCAACTGAGAAAATCTCCGATGTATTCTTTTCATAACCGGTGATGGTTATATTTCTCACCGGTTTTTCCACCAGGTATATTTCTCACCAGTATGTCCGCCGTGAATATTTCTCACCGGTTTGTCCGCCGGGTATAATACCATTGTCCATTGTGTCTACCAGTAATAATTATCTTTCTGATTTCCGTCAGTTACAATTAATTCCCTCATTTTCATAATTTATAATTATCTGCCCTTTTTTTCATCATGCACAATCAAGTCGCCTTTGCCCACCTAGCACTGACCTCGATGAGTGTTGAGAGTGAGTGTATTTCTCCCATCGATATCTGGTATTTCAGATCTTTCTTATGTGTTCTCTATCATACTGTCATTCTGGTATGTACTGTCTTTTGAATAGTCTTTCCAATATGTACTGTTTTTCGTACTGCAATTTTGATGTGTACTCTCTTTTGTACTGCCATTCTTATATTGACTGTTTTTCGTAGTGTCTTTCTGATGTGTACCGTCCTTTTAGCGTCTTTCCAATATCTAGCAACTTTTGTAATGTCTTTCAGACATGTAGTGTCCTTAGACTGTCGTTTACAGCTCTGCTTCCGATTCCCTTCATCTGATCCGCACCCTACCCTTTTCTGGGTGTCAGTTGGTCTTCCTCGATGATGATGGACAAGACAAGATGCGAATGGATCTGAAGAAAGGAAAGAAAGAAAACAAAAAGAAAGGAAGAAAGAAAAAAAAAGTTAATAAACGAAATAGAGAAAGAAAGAAAGAGAAAGCAAAAAGAAAAATTGAAAGAATTAAAGAGCAAAATAAAGAATGATATATAAAAGGAAGGACAGACAGACAGACAGACAGAAAGACAGGCAGGCAGGCAGGGAAGCAGGCAGGCAGAAAGAAAGAAAGAAAGAAAGAAAGAAAGAAACCAGTGACCAAACATCATTTACCTGTAAGAGGTCGCTGAGGTTGTCATGGCTGGTGTTGTCACGGTCGAAACTTCCCTCTGGGCGTGGGGTCGGGGCTGGGTCGAGATCCACATCCGGGGAGGGGAAATCCCTCGGCATCTACAGGACAAGGCATGTCAAGGCCGGGGGCGCCCTGGAGAAAGTAGAGCAATCATGTCAAACTAAGGATGACTCCCGTGCCCGGATGAAGAACGAACAGTCACAAGGGCTCTCTTCTCCCCGCGATGAGGCGTCTTGAGTATAGGGTGCCAGCCATATTTTATAGAGCACTCTGCACCCAACGGGTGAGGCGGTCAGTATCACGTGCCGGCCTTTACTTCCCGTAGTATTTCCGGGTATCCATTTGAGGCCGGCTGGAATAGGGAGTCCATGGTACTGAAAATAACTACCGCCTCGAAGATGGTTCAAACCATAACCATCGTGAGTGTTAACAACTTTTGGCTTTTCTAACAAACGTACGCAAGCATAAATGAACAAATATTCTCTGGGCAACTTTGGTGATGATTGAAACAATGGTATTGATTTGCGCTCATTAACGAAAATTAACACTGGCTTGTCAGACCAGGAGCTAAGCCTTGATCGGCAACTGGTCTAAATGGAAGCTCCGACAGGCGGGCAGTTAGCAATACATGCTGATCCGGCAGCTTCTGCAGCTTGTCTTGTTCTAGACGCATTGTTGTTACGTTTCCTCTAGAGCTGTGGTTCTCAACCTTTTTTGGTCTGTGCACCCTTCACAATATTTTCAGAACGTCATAGCCCCCCCCCCCCCCACCTTTTCGTATTTCAACCCTACAACCCGCCCCCTTCCGCCCCTACACAGTATACGTAATAATGGAAGCTAAATTTAATAACACATACTAAAACAAGTCTAGACGACCGACTGACCGATCGATTCCTTTTCTCCCATTCTAGGTTGGATTCGCCACACATCGCAGGCCACACAAAAACTGCCGGCCCCCAAAAGTGTCGAGCACATGAACGCCGTACACACAACAGTAAAGGGCCTTTCACAAGGCCACAGAGAGTACTGATCATATGGTGGTCACCCCACATGTTTATAGACCAATCGGCTCTAGATTAGTGATGTTGTTGACATCATGTCTCCCATCTGTACCGCCCACACCATGTCCTGGTGCTCAATTTATGCTAGGTAAACCTGGGGGAGAGGCTAATTAAAATACAAATTCCCGCTTCAATGGGGAGAAGTGGTTGTGACTTAAATGTTAACTGCGCGTTATCTTAAACTTCCAATGCGCTGATGGCGTGGTAGGGATCCAATCCCGTTACAGGCGTTAAGTTGGAATTTCATGTTCATTTCTCGCTCAGAAATTAATGACAAAACACTCAAAGTTAACTTGGTTAGAAAATCAGCCTGGGGGTTAATCACCGCGTCCTGTAAACGACAAGCAATTTTGAGCCTTGATGGGAATTCGAACAAAGGACTGCTGGGCAGGCAGGCTCTCGCATCCCTGGACCTTGTTTATTTATGTCTGTAAAACACAGCCGTAAAACATATCTGCCCTCTCTGACGATGGCGTTGCGGACGCGATTCGTAATGCCGCTAATGCCGTAAAATTCGAAACACAGCGGCGACCTATTTGGCAGCAGACTGTGTCGCGCTGAATTTAACGTGATGGTATGGGAGCCGGTCGTTCAGAAAGCAATGGCAAACTACTGAACGTAAAACTTGCCAATACATTAACAACGGCAGTAAAATGTGGGTGTTAATTGCAACATCCTGTAGAAGATATTTTGTATCCCCGCGTTTCTATCTTGTTTCAGGATATTGCTGTCAACATCAGAATCTTTCAGCTGTATGTTGATTCCTAGGCTAGATTACGCTCATCAGCACGCCACGACTTTCTGAGCGACCGGCTCCATACTCTCATAAGTCACTGGCACGACTCGAACCGCTTCCAATTCTCGTGTGCTCACATCAACCACGAGAGTATTCGGGGTTACGGAGAAAGCTTCTAACGCCTAGGCCAAGAAGACCGGCCTGTAGAGGATATGCAACTTTTAAAAAAACCAAAAAACAAAACAAAACATAGTCATAGGATACAAGTGCTTTCAGGAAATCTCATTTGTTTCATTTCCAGTGACACGAGCTTATTGCTTCAGATCACCTGATACAAGTCACAACAGTGAAAGCGATTACATGACAGGTACCAAAAGGGTAAGATCGCTCGCTCTGAAACTTGCGGTGCGCTAATGGCGTGGTAGGTAATTCAGCCCAAACACCGACATTAAGTTGGACATAACGATTTCTACTGAGCAAACTACTGAATGTAAAACTGACTGGAAAATCAACATAGGGTTGATTGGAAAGTCCTGCACAGGACCTGCAACATTGTTTTTGTTTCACTGAGGCCAGAGTTTAATACGTTAGTTCCTCACATATATTGGGTTACGACATTAGTATGTTGGGTGAGTAATTCCCTTTCTAGTTGGATTACTTCTCAAGTGCAGGTAACTGTGATTGTCCGTGACCATCTTGTGATTGTCCGTGAACCTCAGCTAAATAACACCTTAATGAAAATCAGCTACTTAGAATATCCGTGAACATCGTCTACTGTGATTGCCAGTGATCACTGGTTACTGTGATTGTGCGTGAACAACGGCTACTGTGAATGTCCGTGGACATCAGTTACTTAGAATGTTCGTGAACATTAACTACTGTGAATGTCAGATAACATCGGCTATTGTCAATGTCAGTGAATGTCAGCTTTTATGAATGTCAGTTAACATCAGCTACTGAGAATGAGAATGAACATTAGCTATTATAAATGTAAGTGAATGTTAGTTTCTGAGAATGTAAGTGAACATCAGATATTGGGAATGTCAATAAACATTATCTGTTATAAATATCAGTGAATATTAGCTACAGAGAATATCAGTGAACATCAGATATTGTGAATGTCAGTGAACATCAGTTACTGTGAATGTCAGTGAACTTCACTTACTCGGAGGTTATCTGTGATCATCACTTACTGTTAATGTCGTTGAACATCATTTAACATAAACTATTGTGAATGTCGGTGAACATCAGTGAAAGTCGGTGAACATCAGTGAAAGTCGGTGGACATCAGTGAAAGTCGGTGAACATCAGTGAATGTCGGTGAACATCAGTGAATGTCGGTGAACATCAGTGAATGTCAATGAATGTCGGTGAACATCAGTGAATGTCGGTGAACATCAGTGAATGTCGGTGAACATCAGTGAATGTCGGTGAACATCAGTGAATGTCAGTGAACATCAGTGAATGTCAATGAACATCAGTGAATGTCAGTGAACATCAGTGAATGTCAATGAACATCAGTGAATGTCAATGAATGTCGGTGAACATCAGTGAATGTCAATGAATGTCAGTGAACATCAGTGAATGTCAATTAATGTCGGTGAACATCAGTGAATGTCAATGAACATCAGTGAATGTCAATGAATGTCGGTGAACATCAGTGAATGTCAATGAACATCAGTGAATGTCAGTGAACATCAGTGAATGTCGGTGAACATCAGTGAATGTCAGTGAATGTCGGTGAACATCAGTGAATGTCGGTGAACATCAGTGAATGTCGGTGAACATCAGTGAATGTCGGTGAACATCAGTGAATGTCAATGAATGTCGGTGAACATCAGTGAATGTCAATGAATGTTGGTGAACATCAGTGAATGTCAATGAACATCAGTGAACATCAGTGGATGTCGGTGAACATCAGTGAATGTCAGTGAACATCAGTGAATGTCGGTGAACATCAGTGAATGTCGGTGAACATCAGTGAATGTCAGTGAACATCAGTGAATGTCAATGAACATCAGTGAATGTCAGTGAACATCAGTGAATGTCAATTAACACCATCTACTGTCCAACAAAGTCAGTTATCAGTTATCATTTATCAGTTATCAGTTGGGGTATCTTCATTGCACTCAGGACAGGTCCATAAGTGCTCAGCCAACAAAGTCAACAGTGTCTTATTTGTTCAGAGACAGTTTTCATGGACCAAATGTAGACACATTTCTCCATAATATAAAACTAATCTCTTCCTCCAGATATGGGTGGTTAGTTGGTTAGTTGGCTGTCTAACTGGCGTTGAATCGCTTTGAAGACTGAGTTTTAAACTTAAGCTCGATGTACTGGAGTTCATGTCGTTAAAGTCCTTATTGGCTGGAAGGGCAAGATGATTGACTTCAGTGCACCGGGTTTTATCCCATATGGCTAGGTCTCTTGCCTTAGGGCGTACTACTGGAAGCGTCGCACAAAGCATGAACTTCGTAGATCCAGCCACGACCCCCAGAAATCTACGAGAAAACTGCACTCATGCACCGAACGACGTGAACCGGAATCAAACCAACACCCTTCGGACCGTTAGGAATGCGGCGTTATTGCTTCGTCAGGGAGACTCCCTAATGCAGTAGTTCCCAAGCTTTTCAAGCAGAGGGCCATGTCTACTATTTTCGGTGGTTAAGCGGGCCACAACGTTATAAAATTATAAAAGTCGTGCTATATCATTCTTATCTTTCTTAATTTTCGTCAGCAAAATCCTAAAACTTTAAAGGCAGCCAGTGTCAGTACTACACTGTGGTCATTTTTCTTGGTTTAAAATCAAAAGGTAATTTAGCAATAAATTTGAAACCAGTTTTAAAAAATCGCTATAAATGTAATTAATTAACAATTGTAACTGTTCTTCATAACCAGTTACTTAAGTTCAGATGCCGGTTTATAAATGTCTGGGCACAAATCTGTCGTGCCCAAAGTCATAAGCGCAGCAAGGTTACTGTCGGTGAGTCTGGAACGTTGCTTGTTTTTGTTTTTTAATATTACGGGTCTTTGCGGAAAATGACTGCTCGCATATGTAAGTCGAACCACAACGACAAATGTATCTTTGGGCGAATGAACGCAAGTGTTTAAATTGTTCGACAGGCAATAGTCGCCAGAATGAAATCATATGATCAGCTGAAGGCGAAGCAGGTAGCTCCAGAAATTTACATCTCAGTGCAGAATTGCATTTCAAATCAATTACTTCGCGCTGAAGGTTTTGCTGTAATTGACAGAGCTTGGCATAAGGAAATACGAAAGAATTTATGAAGAGGGCAACATTATCCTCCTCTAATGTGAACTCTTGAAATCTCGACTGAAAGATATCCAGAAGATTTTCAACTTTTACTTTGTACTGTAACAAGTCATATTTCTTTTCCACCAGAAGCATCTTCAGAGCTGGAAACGCCTCTATAGTCCCTTCAGTCAGCTGTCTGATAAACAGGCGTAGTCTCATTTTAAATGAAGAAATGCAATCGCACAATTTTGTAATGGTTTTTTCCCCGCTGGATCCTCCCATTTAAAGAGTTTAAATGAGACGTGATGTCCACCTAACATGCCAGGTCATTATGCCAGTCATCGTTCAGCAGACATTCCCGTTCTGTAAGCAATTAATTTATTATAGACAGAAACAGATAGGTACTATTTTTTCAGTGCCCAGAAATGTGATTGAACTTATCCTTTAGATAGCCACCAGACATCACAGTGTAACAGTAGCTCACCGTAATCCTCGTTCGGGTCTGATATAAACTGTCTGAACTCACGCCTGTTCAGTGCCTTACTTTGAATTTTGTTCACACATCTCAGAACAACATCCATGATATGTTTCAAATTTAATGTCTTTCCACACATGGATACAATGATATTTTAATATAGTACGGCCAAGAAACTGTTCCAATAATGTTAGACATCAGACTTTTTACCCGTCATAGCCGGAGCACCGTTCAAGTTGGTCCATTCTGTGTTGTTTTTCTCTACACACAACTTCAGATCTTCAAACAGATTGTTGTTGCATGTATCGATTCAAGTCTTAGAAGTTCTTCAATGACTTCAAAATTATTGTTTATTGCTCGGGAAAAAAAAAACACCTGTCATATGAGCTTTTGCAAGAAATGTCAGTGGATTCATCCATTGCCAATGTAAAAAAATTAAACATTTTTGATATGTGCTGCTACTTGACGATGAACACAAACACAACAGAAACACAAAATCCGCAGATTAAGCAAACTGGTTTACCACTACAGCTAGGCATAAACATAAATTTCTCCATCCAATCTTCGTTGAATTCACGACAAGCAACGTCTTCATATTTTCGCTTTTTACCATTGTGTGATTTTAGATTTTCCACATTAATGTTTATAGGCTTTAACGGTAAATTTTTATTTAAAAAAAAAAGAAAATAATAATTTCAACACAATATTACCAATAGATATATCATCTTGGTGATGATAGAAGATTATGGACATGGAGGAGTCCTGATAGCAGGATTAGAAACCAGATTGACTACATTCTGATTAGCAGAAGATTTAGAAACGCATTAACAATAGCAAAAACAGTTCCCAGTGCTGATTGTTATAGTGACCACAGATTACTCACAGGAACATTGAGGATAAAGTTGAAGAAAGTCAAGTATATAACAGGAAACACTAAATATGATTTGTGTACATTGAGTAATGACAAGGAAATACAAAACAAATTCAACATAGAAGTACAGAACAGATTTGAAATTTTGTCTGATCTAGAGATCCTATTCCAGGATGTGGATGATCAATGGGAAACGTTGAAGAATTCAATCAATGTGGCTGCAGAAACAACTATTCCAAAATTAAAGAAGGTGGGTCGTAAGAAATGGATGACTGAAGAAATTTTACACCTCATGGAAACAAGAAGACTCAACAAAAATAATTCTGTCAATTATGAAGAAATTCACAGACAAGTCAGAACATTATGTAAGGAGGCAAAAGAAGCATGGCTTGAGGAAAAGTGTTTAGAAATTGAAAGCCAACACAACAGTCAAAATACCAAATTAGTGCACAAAAGAATTCAGGAACTTACTAATAAAAGAACAAGTACATCAACAGGGTGTCTAAAAATTGAAGATGGCAAAATCATAATAGAAAAAGACCAGATTCTACAGGTATGGACAGATTATGTGAAACACCTTTATGATGATAACAGAGACGAACAGTATGATATTAGATTTAATAATGAAGGACCGCCAATTTTGGAGATGGAGGTTCGAAATGTTCTTAAGCATATGAAAGCTGGCAAGGCCCCCGGTGCAGATAACATCACATCAGAAATGATTAAAGCTTTAGAAGAATTTGGACTAGATCAAGTCACCAGACTGCTGAACACATTATATGATACTGGAGATATACCTCCTGAATTATGTAACTCTATATTTATTGCAATCCCAAAGAAATCAGGAACCTTGGAATGTGATCAACATAGAACAATTAGTATAATGAGTCACATCACAAAGATTCTGCTAAGAATTATCATGCAAAGAATGAGGAAGAAGATACAACCTGAAATAGGGGAAGAACAATGCGGGTTTGTAGAAGGAAAGGGTACAGTAAATGCTGTGGATATGCTGCTAACAGTTATTGAACGTGCTATAGAAGTAAACAAGGATATACATCTTTGCTTTATTGGCTATACAAAGGCTTTTGATAGCATTAGACATGTCAGCATGGTGGATATGCTTGCAGATCTACAAATTGATGGGAAAGACATTAGACTTATAAAAAATATATATTGGAAACAACAAGCTGCAATAAGGATTGATAATGAAGTGGGACAGTATCAGCCAATTAAGAGAGGTGTTAGGCAGGGATGTGTGATGTCTCCAGATCTTTTTTCCCTGTACAGTGAAAATATTTTCAGAAATGTAGAGGATATAAATGGAATCAGCATTGGAGGACGAAACATCAATAACATTAGATATGCAGATGATACAGTATTAATTGCAGACAATGCGCAGGACCTGCAACAATTAGTAGATGCGGTTGTTGTACACAGTGAGCAACTGGGGTTAGAATTAAATTGTAAAAAGACTCAGGTTATGGTCGTCAGTAGGAAGGAAGAAGTGCCACAATGTAATATACAAGTAAATGGAAATATTCTTCAACAAGTGAATCGGTACAATTATCTTGGAAGCAGTTATAACATCTGATGGGAGATGCCTTGAAGAGATTAGAACAAGAATCGCCATGGCGAAAGTAGCCTTTAGCAAGATGAAAAACATTCTGACCAATAAAAAGATGTAAATTGAAACGAGAAAAAGAGTGTTGAGGGGATACATAGAGCCTGTTCATTTGTATGGATGTGAAACTTGGACAATGAGCAGTCAAGCTGAAAAGCATCTGATGGCTGCAGAAATGTGGTTTCTGAGGAAAATGCAAAGAATACCATGGACAGACAGAAAAACCAATGACCAAGTACTACAGGAGACAAATGAACATCGTAAACTGATTAGAGAAATTAGACGTAGACAGTCAAAATTTTTTGGACATGTTATGAGAAGAAATGGATTGGAGAACTTAGTGACAACTGGCAAGATCGAGGGGAACAGACCAAGAGGAAGACCGAGAGGAAAATACCTGGATGGCTTGGCCACATGGCATGGACGAGACAGGAACACTGAGCTGATCCACGACACTGGTGATCGAGTAAATGGCGAGTCATGACCGCCCACGCTTTCTGGCATGGCACATGATTGATGATTGATTGATTACCAACTCTGCTAAACAGTTGTAACAGACGACAACATGGCGCCTTGCGCACTCTGATTGGTCGACAAGGCTGGGATATGGGAACTTCATAACATTTCGTTGCGAACTTAACAGGCGCATTCGATCATATCTGAGCATAACAACTACGAGCAGAATAAATTATCGCACTCAGACGGGGTGCTCCGAGTGCATTTTTAAAATTATTAAAATATATTATATTAAAAAAACGAGGCCTCGCGTGCCACTTTCTGGCAGCTGGTGGGCCAAAAGTGGCCCGCGGGCCGTGGTTTGGGAACCTCTGCCCTAAAGGCTTTAAGAGGTCTCACAGCTTTCAGAATGAAGCTAATGTAGAAACTTGTTTCCCGATACGGTACCGAAGTGCGATCTCCGCGGGGACAATATTGCAGGGCGCTCCTTTCACTCCACAAGTCGAGAAAACAACAGGGAATGCAAGATGGGTACCGGTGCTTCACCTATACGGAAAGGGACTTTAGTGTTACACTTGGTGATGATTCAACACAGCACACACGGACAGTGGTGGTTCTTGGCATAAAATGCCAGACAATAAATACAGAGCCAACAATATAATGGGGAAACACAGCAATGACATTAAAAAAACGTCAATAAAAGATATATAGAAAGAAAAAGAAAGTTAGAGAGACTGAAAGACAGGAAATAAATTAAAAGCAAAAACCGAAATAGCGGAGACAGTTAAAGCAGGCCGAAAGAAAGAAATTATAACAAATTGTAGGTAATAAATAACAGACAGGAGAATTAAATAACAGAAAGTTAAAAACTTATTACCAAACAGAAAAAAATGGATTAGAAATAAGACAGTAAAGAATATTAGAAAAATAAAAAAATAAAATAAGTCATCTTCTTCTTATAGTCCATATCGTGTGACGTTGGTGATGATATCTGTCCACAGCTTTCTGTCTCTTGTACCTCCAATCATTTCTGATACCGACGTTCCTCCATGCCAGGATGTCAAACTGTCCAGCATCTTCTCTCTTGTTCTCCCCCTGCCTCCAACCATTCCCTTCTCATGACACACCTAAAGAATGTGGACTGTCTACTTCTGATGCAAGTAACCAGTTCTCTTTGTGAATTAACTTCTTTCAAGATTTCTTCTTTCCGTTCGAGGGTTCTCATCATTCTTCTGTAAATCCACATCTCCACAGGCTCCACAGTATTCCTCACTCGTCTGCTAACTGTCCATGATTCGCCATGGGGAACTAAAACCACGTCTCCGCAAGTTCCACATTATTCCTCACTCGTCTGCTAACTGTCCATGATTCGCCACGGGGAACTAAAACCACATCCCCGCAAGTTCCACATTATTCCTCACTCGTCTGCTAACTGTCCATGATTCGCCATGGGGAACTAAAACCACATCCCCGCAAGTTCCACATTATTCCTCACTTTGCTAAATGTTCCAGATTCACCACGGGGAACTAAAACCACATCTCCGCAAGTTCCACAGTATTTATCACTTGTCTGCAAACTGTCCCAGATTCGCCACGTGGAACTAACACAAGTGTTGCATGTTCTATGCAGGACTTTGCGATCAACGCTCGATTGATTTTCTTAGTAATTTTACTTTCCGTAGTTTGCCTTCGCTTTCTGAACGAAAAGTCAACGGGTAAGTCCAACTTAATGCCGGTGTAGGGAATGAACGCCCTGCCTCGACATCAGTGCACCGGAAGTTTAAGAGCGAGCAATCTTATTCTTCTGGCCACGACGAATTTCCATGGAGAACTAGCAAAAATAATATTAATATAGTATTAATGAAATATAATAATAGTCTCATTGCCCACGATGCATCTCATGCTTTATAAATGAAAGTCAAATATAATAATAATAATCCTACATTTGAAACCAATCTAGACTCCTTTGGCCGTGTGATGTAAATCTGAAAGAACAATTTTTGACTCTTATACCCGGATTACTCCAGCAGAAATCTAACAGGCCGATCAGTGTAATGTGTATGTCATGACTAGAGTAAGTATATACATATGTGGCGCAACACACACACACACACACACACACACACACACACACACACACACACGCACGCACACACACACACACAACTATATGGCCAACAAATAATGAACTGACAAGCGAGATAATGACAGAGGTTGTATTCATTCATCACGTGCCATGTTTATAAGCGTGGGCTGTCACGGTTCACCATCTCACATGATCGTCACAGTCTTGGACAAGGTCTGTTTTCTTCCCCCGATTATTCCAGATGACCAAACAATCCAGATATTTATCTCTTTACCTTCCTCTTGCTCCCCCCCCCCCCCCCCAGTTCCTGGCAGTTGTCACAACGTTTTCCAGTTCATTTCGCCTCATAACGTGCCAAAAATAAAATATGAAAATATTGTCAGTCTACACCTAATTTCCAGAATCAATTCAGGGTTTTCATTTCTTTCTTGTAGGACTTGCTCATTAGTTCTTCCGTCCACCCATGGTTTTCTTTGCATTTTCCACAGAAACCACATTTCCACTGCCATGAGATGTTTCTCATCTTGTCTGCTTATTGTCCAGGTTCCAAATGCATACAACCTATAAGTCTTATATAGCACTTCAACAATATTATTGTTTCTCTCACTGCAGTTGAAAGCTTTCTATATATCGCGTGCAATGAATACTGCAGGACAATGGCAACTAACAAATGTTACTCGTAAAATATAGGCTTTCCAAAATGTTTTCAAATGTACTCACAGTTATTGTATTGATTCGCACGCTTAAAACTACAGGGTGTTTGTAAAGTCTGACTATACTTTGTATGTTGGAGAGTATGTTTTCCATCATGCACACGGAAAGCATACTTGGCAACAAACAGCTGTTCACATACAAAGTGTAAGGGACTTTACAAACACCACGTACAAACAAAACCATAAGCCATAACAAGAACGGTGATGCCATGTGGTTTATGGTTATTTTCTGGGTGACTGAATGAGACATAAAGTGAAGATGGGTGTTTGATTATGCTTCTGTGAGTTCTGTTAATAAACATCATTATGGTTGCAGGGTTTTTAGTAAGAAACATTATACTTGTGGAGATTCTGTTAATAAACAGTATTATGGTTGCGGGGTTTCTGTTAATAAATATTATTATGGTTGCGGGGTTTATGTTAATACAAATTATTATAATTGTGTAGGTTCTGTTAATAAACAGTTTTATGGTTGCTGGGTTTCTTGTAATAAACATTATTATATTTGTGGGGTTTCTTGTAATAAACAGGCAGTTAATCAGGAATAAATGCAAGCGAGAAACTGCGCATGCCGATGTACCTTGGGATCCGTTTCCTGTGGATACCAGCCACATCCGGGCACTGGAAGACCCTCATCATCCAATGGACACGGCGCGTCTAATCCGGGCACTCCCTGGAGTAGCCATGTTAGTGAGGTCACAATATATTTACTAAAGTTATGTTACTTAAAACAGCAAAGCGATTAAACCTCAAACAATGCTGAAAGCAAAACGTAAGCAAGTTATCAATCAATTATTACCGTTAAGTTTTTCAACTGCAAAAAGATGAATGCGTTATAACGAAAATGGGAAATCATAATTTTAGTCTCGATGTTGCAAAATAAAAACACGACAGAAAACCTTTCAATGCAAATGACCGAATAGCATAACCATTTAAAATAAATATACAACAAGCTTTGTTACTTGTCATGATCAAGGCAAATTGAGCAAATCAAAGCAGTTTGGTAGCTTAAATTTGAACATGTAAGGATCGGTAGGACTCCAAATGTTTCAGACACGCAAAGGACAACAAACATGAAATGATTTAGTCGCTGCAAGGACATGTGTCGTTAAACCAAGCAGCGGTGACAACAGTAAACTGGAATCTATGTGATAGCATGATACCCCTCCCTCCAGTAGGGGTCGACCCAGCCGTATAACATGTGTACCGGTCAATCTCGGAGTATTCCTGGAATGTCTGGTGAAGAAAGGCGGCGAGGAAGGGAACTGATCTCCTCATCAAGTCGTGACTTAGAAAAAGCTAAACCCTAACCTCAAACCCAAGCGGGTGTCTGTGTGGATAGACTGCTGTTGTTTAACTTTTGGTATTCTGGACATGGAAGAGCACTGGGGATTAACTCCATGGTGTCTCGGAAACATGGAAGAGCACTGGGTGCTTAACACCATGTTGTCTCGGAAACTGAATGTTTAGGACATATTAAATCTCACAGCGAATTAGAAAGAGCAGAAATTGAAGGCTCCTGGAAGAAGAGGGAGGTATCGATCAGCAAGAAGGTGGACACAGGTCATTCATGATCCCTAGACATGAACATATACGAGGCATACGAAATGGCAACAGTGCGAGTCTTCCCGGCGCGCTCTGATCAGAGCGACGTTGTACTACTACCTGGTACGGTGAATATGAATGAACATCCGAAGCCACGAATCTTGCACACCCAGCTCATTTCCAGGCAGCGTTATCGTTATGTAACGTTATGCAACGTGGCATAACGTTATGTAACGAGACGTTGTTTATTTACTGCACATGTACACAACACACTGAGAACATGGCGGACGCTGTCACACCACCAAAGCAACACTATAACATCTACGTGTTGACTGGTGCCCAAAGACTGGCTGACTTCTTCAATGGTTAACTACCTTCCTTGGTTTATATTGAGCTGACGTCATCACAGGGAACATAGAACTGAATCAACTGCATCACCACACACACATGACTCACCGGTTCTCCTTTCTCTCCTCGCGATCCTTTCCTGCCTCTTTTGCCTCTCTTTCCCTGAAATAGATGAAGAATACGAAGTTGTTAGTAATATACCGTGCGCACTTCAAGCGACTCATTTGTAAGCTTACCAATCTCCAGCGGCTGAAACTCTACAAGTCAAGATGAAGTGAGATATACACGATATACACAATATGGCGGATAGGCTGTTGAGCTGTAAAAGTCTCTGGAGAAACTGTCTGTTCCACTTTTCACATGGGACATTGAGGAGCATTTTGTGTAATATTAACTGGAACAGGAACTGAACATTATGGGCTGACCATTTACCTTGAAGATGGAACCACAACTAACGACTAATACACTGGGATTTCATATTGTATTTTCACCTAGGCCGCCTTGCTGTCTTGACAGACGATAGTTTGTTACATTGTGCTTTAAAAAACAAAAAATAACTACAACCCACAGCGATGACCAGTTGTGGAGTTATACCTCTCTACAGCACGAAGCCTAGGCTGAATTGTAGAGACCATGTGTTGCCCATGCAGCATGATCCCTCTTTCGGCCTGCCTAGTTTACTACAGAGGAAAGGTAACACCAATGCATCTGGAACAAGACAAGCTACTGTCTACAGACTAAAAGACAAGACATTTATAATCCGGTAATTATCAGAATAATAGTCAGGGCTGTAAATAAATAAACTCAGTGTCATTTTAGTGAGAAGACATACTTAACATACAGAAAGGTAAGCAAATATACACACATTCGGAATGAACGAACGAACGAACGTACTTTATTTCCAAAGGGTAACAAATTTCGCACGCAGGCCCGTTTTACATTCGGCCCTTCCAATCACTCATCTTTCGTTCATCAACAGTGCATAATACATTCACAAACATTGTCAAATGAATGTTGTAAACATAAACAATGCATATTATCATGTTACGAGACACATTCCCCCCCCCCCACCCACACTCACCCCTAGCCACACACACACACCCACACACACACACACACACCCAGGAACAAATACATTCCCCCACTCACCCACCCATCCCCCTCCCACACATCCCCCACCCAAACACATCTCCCCCCAACCAAACACCCACACACTTCCAACCACACAGCCAAACACACATCACCCAACCACACATCTCCCATCCACCCCCTCCACTCTCGCCAACCCACACATTCCTCACGTACCCACATACACATATCCCCATCCATACACACATCCCCAACACACATCCCCAGCCACCAACACATCCCCTATTGTCGCATGATGCGCACTCCGTTTTGTTCACTGCTGCACATCACAATTTCAAAACACACTTCTCACTAAAGGTTTGCACTAGAGAGAATTGGGACGCTAGGAATGCGGCGTCAACAGTATTAATAGATGTGACACCCAATGATTGGACAGATCATGTGGTCTAAGCCCGTTCTGTCCATTGGTTAACCTAGAATAATCGCGTCGCCCGCGAATTATTCTGGGTCCAGCGACGCTAAATTTCGGACTTGCAGAGAGACCGGCCAAGCATCCAGATGTGGGTTAGGTCTCTGTAGGTCCCTCATCCTGATTCAGAAGGAAAGCTTCAGACGAAATTATGCCTGAGTTTGTTTATTTCTGAGTCAGGTGAGGATGACGGTGTTCGCAGATTGTCATGATCCAGAGGTGCAGAACATTGCCCAATAATGTACAATGGCTGTCAACCTAGAGCAGATCTGTTATATAAAGGTGCAACAGGAATATGTGGCCAGGACCAAGAATATTAAATGAGTCCCCACTGAACTGTGCCCAAACCGGATCTGTGTTTCATGATTGATCTGGTGAAGTGTAGAAACAGTTCTAAGATCATTAGGATCAAATTTATACCTCAATGCAAATTACTTACAAATATGGCAGAAGTTTGGCAGCATTTCATCACTGCTATACTTTGATTTTACTCAGTGAAACTTTTCTTTTTTACTTGTGAGAACCATCAATAACTTTTCAGGAACAGAGAGTAGTCATGGACTCCTCTGATTCATACAGTGTGTAGAGACTGTTTAGACCAGTGGTTCTCAACCGGTGGGGAATTCCCCCCTAGGGGGGAATTTGAGGGTTTCCAGGGGGGGGAATGAAGACATTGTAAAATTGGCTTCAGGACCACACAAAACATGATCGGGATATTAAGCGTACTCGTGACGTTAAATTCCCCGATTAATTCAAGATCGCGTTAATACAAGAACCGATTACTTGATATTGTTTCCCCTCCAAAATATACGGTTCTTTTCCTTCTACCTAGCCTCTATGATTTAGGTTGCCGTATTTTACCAGAGATTTTATTTGCGGTAACTTACGTTTTTTTGTTATTGCTTCTCCGTTTTAATGAGGTTTAGAGTACATCATGTTAAATTTCCCGATTATTTCAAGATTGCATTAAAACAGAAACCGATTACCGAGATCCCTGCATTGTTTACGAATCTACACGTCTCAGCTTTTCAAATTATTATTTTTGCGGAGGTAAGGAGACTTTTTTTTAAAGACGTAAGTTAACTCGTGGATATATATATATATACCACCGTCTCCGTGACCTAAAGGCTTGCCAGCGGTGACCGATTTAACACAGACCACATCGTGCTGGGGTTTTAGAGTGTTGGTATTAGAGCCGGTCGTTCAGAAATCAATGACAAACTACTGAACGTAAAACTTGCCCAGACATCAACAACAGCAGTAACATGCTGGTGTTGACAGCGATGTACTGTAAATCATCATCATCAAGTGCCGTGCCGGCTGGCGTAGGCGTTCATGGCTCTCCATAGATCTCGGTCTTTGGTTTTCTGGATCAACTCTGCTGCTGATATTCCTCCATGCCACCGTCTCAATCCATCCAGCATCATTTCTCTTGGTCTGCCTCTGTCTCTCTTCCCCTCGATCTTTCCAGTTGTCAGGATGTTCTCCAATGCCTCTCTTCTCATCACGTGACCGAAGAAAGCTGTTTTTCTCTGTCTTATTGTTGTATATAATCTTCTAGTTTCATTAACCTGTTTCAGGCAGTCATCGTTAGTTACTCTGGCAGTCCAAGGAATCTGCAACATTCGTCTCAGGAACCACATCTCTGTTGCTTCTAGTTTCTTCTTAATTTGTTCATTTACATTCCAAGATTCACTGCCATACAGCAAAACTGGTTCTACATAGCATTTCAGCACTCTCTTTCTTACATTCAGTGATAGTGACTTATTGCATAAGATACTCTTCATTTTCTGAAATGCGGCTTTTGCCTGCCCTATTCTGCTCCTAATCTCTGTTGTACATCTTCCATCTGATGTTATAAATGCCCCTAGGTATCTAAAATTATCCACTTGGTTAAGGATTTTCCTTTCTATTTCTATGTCACATTTTGGTGTCACAATTTTCTTTGATATTGCCATTGTTACTGTTTTCTTGATATTCAAGGAGAGTCCTTTCCTTGCACTCTCTGTTACTACAACGTCTAATAATTGTTGTAGGTCTTTTGAGTTATCCGCCACCAATACTGTGTCATCTGCATAGCGTATATTATTTATATTATAACCTCCAACTAGTATTCCTGTCATCTCTTTGATCTCTCTCATTATTACTTCGCTATATAGGGAGAAAAGATCTGATGACAAGACACACCCCTGTCGTACTCCTAGCTTTATCTGTTTGTAACTACCCTCTTATTTCCCATTTTAATTGCTGCTACTTGGTTCCAGTAAATATTCTTTATTATTCTTAAATCTTTTCCATCAATGTTGATATCTTCCAACATTTTAATCAGTTCATACTGTAAATAGGATATGCAATATAATTGTGTGTGTGTGTGTGTGTGTGTGGTGTGTGTGGTGTGTGTGTGTGTGCGTGTACGTACGTATATATGTGCGTGTGGGTGTGTATACACGTCTGTGGGTGTTTATGTGTGTTGATCTTGACTTTATCGTTTTATATTTATAGAATCTGAAGCCCATGATGAGTGTCAAGAAACGAAAGTATGACATGTCTTATTTGAAATATGGATTCACAAATATCAGTCATCAACGGAGAAGAACGACCTCAGTGTGTTATTTGTAGTAAAAGTTTGTCAAATGATTCTATGAAACCGACACAGTTGAGGAATCATTTGTTGAATGTTCATCCTCAATACAAGGACAAGGACAAAACCTATTTTGAACGTCTTGGGAATGCTGTCAAAAGGATGAGACTGGATTTAACAGGGGCATTCCAAGAAACAAACCAAAAGGTTACTGAAGCTTCCTATGTCGTAGCACTGGAGATAGCGAAGCAGAAAAAACCACATACAATCGGGGAATCTTTGATCAAACCTTGTTGTCTCAAGATGGTGGAAATTGTGTTGGGAAATGAATCAGAGAAAAAACTTGCAGCGGTGTCACTATCAAACGGCACCGTTCAAAGGAGGATCAGCGATATGGCCAATGACATCAAGGATCAAGTTGTGCAAGAGATCAAGTCTGCAGCATTTGGGCTCTATTCAATTCAAATTGATGAATCGACTGATGTGGCATCGTGTTCTCAGTTGATAGTGTTTGCAAGGTATGTGCATTCAGGATCATTTAAAGAAGAACTTCTTTTTTGTTCGCCTCTTGAAACAACTACCTATGGCCTCTGATATTTTGGAAAAGGTTTCATCTTTTCTTGAAGCAGAAAATCTTTTATGGGGTAATATGTGTGGGTGCTGTACAGATGGAGCACCAGCTATGTTGGGGACCAAATCAGGATTTCAAGTTAGTGTGAAGAAACGTGCTCCAAAAGTGAAAGGCATTCATTGCATGATCCATCGTCAAGCACTGGCCTCCAAAACACTTCCAGCTCCTTTGGGGAAGGTTTTGGATCAAACCGTTCAGATAGTGAATTTTATCAAAGGAGGAGCTCTCAACTCACGGCTTTTTAAGCAGTTATGCGTTGACATGGATGCAGGCCACCATTTGCTTCTTTTCCACACAAATGTTCGATGGCTGTCAAGAGGAAATGTAACTGCGCGAGTATATGAGCTGAGAGACGAGCTCAAATTATTTTGTGAAGTTCAGGGTAAGATGGACTTTTTTTGCCTGGCTGGATGATGAGGAATGGATCATGCGCCTTGCCTATTTAGTTGATATTTTTGAGCAGTTGAATAAACTCAATCTTCAGATGCAAGGAAGGAATACAAATATCATACAATTTGTGGATGCCTTGAGAGCTTTTATGAGCAAGCTGGAAAACTGGAAAAGAAAGGTCAATATGACAAATGTTGCAATGTTTGAGAAGCTGTCATCCGCTCTCGTTGTTGATGGTAAAGACCAAGTACTTCCACAATTTGCAAAACATGAAATTGTGCAGCATTTGACAGCGCTAGAAAATGAATTTGAGCGATATTTTCCTGAACTTAGTGATGATGAGCTGGACTTGGTGCGAAACCCATTCAAATTATCAGTTGAAAAAGTTTCTGATGATTGTCAAGATGAATTTCTGGAGCTGAAAAATGATTCGGGGGCAAGGGATGTGTTCAGTGAAAAAACAATCACGGAATTTTGGCCTTTAATGTGCGGTTCATACCCAAAAGTGGCAGAAAAAGCAATCCGTGCATTGCTTCCATTTGCGTCAACATATCTTTGTGAGTCAGGCTTTTCAGCTCTGCTAGAAATTAAAACTAAACGACGCAACAGATTAGATGTTGAAAATGATCTCCGTTGTGCCCTTTCAAGCACTCCTCCGCGCATTTCAGAATTGCTGCGGGAAAAACAATCACAGTGTTCCCATTGATTACAATTTTCATTTAAATTACTGTCAAACTGTCATTTACTGCCAATATAGTACCTTGCGGTGTATGGCAGAGGGGTCTTTAAATTACGAATCTACAATATCCAGGTTTTGTAATGAGCGTTTTGTTTGATGAAGCACAATTTTCTGGCATCCTGGTGACGCATATTAAGCTACAATTCTTTGACGTTTTAACTGTTTGTTTATTGTAGTATGATTAATGTGGTGTTTTAATAAAATATTGCGAATGTAAAAATGCGTCTATTTAAGTTTTAATATCCATCAGCATATTCATTTGCTATTAACTGTAGAAAACTACACTATAAAATGTATCTTTACGTGTGAAGTTTATGTACAACGATGGAAGAAAATAAGTATTTTCACTATTATAGGTATGTTATTTTTAATGCACCTTTTGAGGCTGGCAATTTTGGAAAGTTGGGGGGGGGGGGGGGGGAATGACGTTCTGAAAATATGGTGAAGGGGGGAACGGGCCAAAAAAGGTTGAGAACCACTGGTTTAGACTATTTGTTTTACAAATCCTTGAGAAATGTTCCAGTACCATCTGGGGTATTTATTACAGAAACAAGAGCAGGCTAACTGATGGGAGGGCTTAGTGGCCAAATGACTGAAGTCATCTCTGAACATGAGAGTTCTTATTTCTAATGTTGAATATGAACATTATCTCAATGTCTTGATGTATTTCATATATGTCATAATGCATCACTGGTTACTTCCACAGGTTTTTTATTTTGATTAATAAACCAAAATTAACTGTTCCTGCATTTTTCTGTCAGTCCATTGTGGTGTGACAAAACTTTTCATTATTATCTATGTGTTTAGTTAATGTAACTACTCCACATAAGGGTAGTATCTGGAACTAAAGGTGACTGGGTAAACTCTAATAGACAGCTAAATTCTGTCCTATTGTAATCTCCCAGGTTCCAGGTTACTCAGAAAAGGGAACTTTACATTTTATTAATTCCTGTGACCATTTCACCTAAAAGGGAAAATGATCATAGGTGGGGGACTCTCGAGCTAATTAAGTTTCTCTTTTCGGGAAGGAAGATTTTGGAGGGAAGAAATTAACTTTCCTGGGAAAACCCCTAGATTTCCAGAGCTATTATGGGTTACTTTGGCTTCCAAGAACCCATCCCCTCCAAATGAAATCAGTCCCATCCTCATAGCTGTACTTCATTGTGGGGTAAGTCAGAGTGGGTACTGCTTCCAACTCCCAACATGTCACATTTACTGTTAGGCCCGTCTCGGGATAGAACTCGTGCTTTCTCGTAACCATACAACATTTATTGTTGGTACCACATGGTGGGTTAATTTTGTTCACACCACAATTGCTTGAAATATGTGAATATTTTCTTTAAGGTTTTTGAAGTGAAACAGAACTCTACAGTTTTTGCGGAACTTTATTTACAATTTTTAGGACCGGATTTGCAAAGCCACTAGGTGGACTTTGTGTAATTCAAGATTCAGAACCACTGATTAGAGATCACTTTAGGTCTTATGTTACCAGGTGTAGATCAGTGGGGTAAATCAGAATCTTTATTGTCTAGTGAGGTTGACTTCGGGTGTTTGGTGTTTTTCTCTCAATAGTCGAAAACTCCAGATTTCGCTCTAGATTTTCCTGCAACATTACGTTGTTTGATTTGTTGTTTGTATTTCGCCATTGCATGCTTTGTACCGTTTCAGATACAGGGGTTTTCCTATCTGAATCAGACAGAGGCGACACTTAGTATTTTTTTCAAATATTTGGGAAAGATCTAAAATTTAGCATGGCGGAAACAGCTTTACTACGGAAACAGTATGTTGATGTAGGCAGATCATGTGGATTAAAGGGTCCTGAGCTCGCGAAGTACGTCTCTGACGAATTCGATAGACATGAGCGTTTACAGGCTGAGATAACCCAGAAGGAAAAAGACAGAGAGGCGGAAATAATTCAGAAGGAAAAAGACAAAGAGGCTGAAATGATTCAGAAAGAGAGAGAAAGCCGGATAGCTTTAGAGTTGGAGGATAGGAAGCTGCAAGCTGAGATGGATAATAGAGAAAGGGAAAGACAACATCAGTTGGAAATTAGGCGCATGGATAATGAGTTGGAGAGGAGGAGACTGGAGAGTGGTGTTCCTACCACCCCCTCCATTTCCACACGCAGGCCAACTACAGATATACAGACAGAGGAAAACTACCATCACACTGGAGCGATGGCATTTCCTTTGGAACCATATAATGAGAACGCTGAAGGAATTGATCACTATCTTTCCAGGTTCGAACTTATGTGTTCTACATGTGGGCTTGATGAATCTAAATATTCGGTGAAACTATCCCAGGGCCTGAGAACTACTGCTTTTGAAATTTTCTCTAGACTTAGTCCTGAGGAACGACAGGATTACGGTGTTCTCAAAAGAGCTTTACTAACTCGCTTCGAAGTCGATTCTGATAACTATAAAAGGAAATTCAGATCAGCTAAGAAGGAGCCTGGGGAAAGTTACGGCCAATGGGTTGAAAGATTAAAATCCTACCTGCACAAATGGGCAGAGATGGGAAAGTTTGAAGAAACATTTGAAGGACTCCGAGAGATGATATTGATTGACCAATTAAGGGATAAAATGTCATCAGAACTTCGGGCGTTCTTAACACAGAATGGAGCTGATAGACTTGAGGAAATTATTCTTTTGGCAGAGAGATGGGAGAAATCTCAAAAGGAGGTGGGAAGTAAGAGTCGGATGACCAAAGCTTCTCCTCCAGACAAATCACTCAAGACCAAAGAAAATGAACACACCAACCCAAATAAGAAGTTGAAGAAATCTGCGAACACCAGTCTAACTTATATTCAGGCGGCCAGGAAGAGTGGGAAGGACTACTGTACCAATTGCCGGAAGGTAGGACATCACACAAAAGATTGTCGGAAGAAACCTCCTACCCCTCACACAGTTGCATGTCTGAATCGCCGGAAGGAACGTAAGGTGAGCACTAGAGAAACGTCCAGTGTGACAACTCATGAAGACACCCACTCCAAAATTCCGGTAGTGGAATCCATCTTGCTAAATGGATACCCCGCCATTTGCTTATATGATACAGGTCTAAATTATGACTGCGTCGTAGCAACATCCTTAGTTCAGCCAGAACAGTTGACTGAGGAAATGGTGATGATACAGGGACCCTTGAAAAGTTCAGCCAAGATGTCACTACCTGTGGCTCGAGTACATATAGCTTCGCGTTATGTTACTGGAACAATCAAGGCAGCGGTGATGGAAAATCCCGTGTACCCAGTCCTCCTCGGTTGTCGTTACGTCTTTCTAGGAGAACCTATACAGCCTGTGATAGTCGCTGCTTTGACGACTAATTCTCAGACAGAAAGACTCCAGCATCGTCGACTCCGACCAACCCTCGACCAGAGGATCTGAAGAAAGCACAGAGTGCTGACAGCACCTTGTTGCCATGCTTCAACAAACTGCCTAAAGCACATTCACCTCCACGTAGAGGCGACATGTATATGAAGGGTGGACTTCTATATCGCAAGGCAGGTAAAAGTGGACAAGAATATTCTCAATTAATTGTCCCGTCTACGTATCGTGCTCAACTATTGGATATGGGCCACAACTTATCTTTCAGTGGGCATATGGGAATAAATGCTACTATGCAAAGAATTTCCATGCACTATTTTTGGCCCGGAATGAATTCTGACATCACCAGATATGTCAAGTCATGCCCTGAATGCCAAAGAGTGACCCCAAGACATAGGACACCCCCTGTCCCGCTTGGTGAGATGCCCCTAACTGGATCTCCTTTCGAGAGAGTTGCCGTAGACATTATCGGACTACTCCCCAGGACGAGGAGGAAGAATCGATACATATTAACATTGGTGGACGTCTGTTCAATGTGGGCAGAAAGTATTCCAATGCCATCAAGTGACTCCAAGCACATTGCTGAAGCCTTACTTGAGATATTTACTCGGATTGGATTTCCCCTCAAAATCCTAACCGACAATGCATCACAGTTTCGCAGTAAACTCATGGAAGAAGTCTTTCGGCTATTTCATGCTCGCCATATCTATTCATCTCCCCATTTGCCTCAAACGAACGGGAGTGTAGAACGGTGGAACGGTACCCTCATCAGTATTCTGAGAAAGTTAGCTCATGAAAAACCAGAGGATTGGGACACATATATTCCTGCTGCATTATTCGCATACCGGGAAGTGCCTCATCACTCTACTGGGATTGCGCCCGCAACACTGTTGTTTGGGAGGCCAATCAAGGGACCCTTGGAAGTATTACTGAGAACATGGACTGATGATCATGCAGATGATACAGTTATTACTGCATCTGTTTATGTTGCTGAGTTGAAGAAACGTCTACAACATGGTTGGAGACAAGCGAATGTGAATCTGCGTCAAGCTCGACGAAGAATGACTCGCAATTTCAACAAGAAGGCAAAAGATAGAGAGCTGACAGTGGGTGAAAAGGTGATGCTACTACTTCCAACCAGTCAGAACAAGTTGCAAATTGGATGGAAAGGACCATTTGAGGTGACAGAGAAAATATCTCGTACTCACTACAAAATTTCTGTCAAAGGCAAGTTGAAAGTGTTTCACATAAACCCTTTGAAGAAATGGAATGAAAGATCCGCAACCTCTGAAACTGCACACCTGATGGCTATGGCTGTTGCTACTGAAGTAGAACAAGGAATTACCATGGGAACAGAATGTACACTGCAAGCCAAAGAGACATTTCAGGATGTGGATATCAATCCCAACCTATCTCCAGATCAACAGAAGTAAATTCGAGATCTTATGGCAATGTATGCAGAAATACTTACCGACAAACCAGGTCTTACTGATTTAGTGGAATTTGATATGAAGCTAACAGATGATACACCTGTGCGAGTCAAGACGTACCCAGTTCCTTATGCCAAGCAAAATACTTTGCAGGAAGAGATACAGCAGATGCTCTCATCAGGAATTATATCACAATCTGAATCTCCATACAGTGCTAGTGTGGTGTTGTTGAGAAAACCTAATGGTGAACACAGAATGTGCATCGATTATCGACAGCTCAACGCGATTACTGAATTCCAGGCAGAACCTCTACCTGACCAGAATCAGCTGTTCACTCGTCTCAACACAGCCCAATACTTCACCAGGATTGATCTCAGTAAGGGATATTACCAAATTCCTGTGAAACGGGAAGTCAGACCGTGGTTAGCTTTCAGTACTCCTGGAGGACACTACGAGTTCAATGTTCTTCCATTTGGATTAAGTAACGCTCCAAGTGTATTTACACGCATGATGAGAAGATTACTTGACCCATTACATCATCCGGCCATCAGCCACTTCATGGATGATATTTTAGTTGCTACCTGAAACATTTGAGGAGCATGTCGAAGCATTGCATCTCTTGTTCAAGCGACTTAAGGAAACAGGTTTGACAGCAAGACCCAAGAAGTGTCAAATAGGATTTCAACAATTGGACTTCCTAGGCCATAAGGTATCTCAAGGCTTCATAACACCTCAAGAAGGAAATGTGGAGAAACTTCAGAGAGCACCTCGTCCAAGGACCAAAAAGGATGTTCGATCATTCGTCTCCTTATGTGGATTCTATCAAAGATACATCAAAGACTTCAACACACTGGCTGCATCCCTAACGGATCTTACCAAAAAGGGGAATCCAGAGAAAGTCATATGGTCAGCTGATTGTGAGAAGGCTTTTACAGCTCTCAAACAAGCTTTAACAGCCAAACCGATCCTACATCTACCCAACCTCGACTGCTCATTCGTGCTCCGCACAGATGCGAGTAATATTGGAATAGGGGCCACCTTACTCCAGAGGAAAGGAGATGATCACTCAGAGCTATTCCCTGTAGCTTATGCAAGCAGGAAACTGAATGCTTCTGAACGGAACTACTCGGTGATCGAGCGTGAGTGCCTTGGTCTAATCTGGGCTGTGGAAAAGTTTCAGGCATACCTGTATGGTAAACATTTTACAATGCAATGTGATCACCAACCCTTGATGTTTCTGGCATCGTCACGGAATCTGAACGCAAGACTCATGCGATGGTCGCTGCTGTTGCAACCATACTCATTCCAAATCGAATACGTTCCTGGGAAAATGAACGTAGGCGCCGACTTCTTGAGTCGTTGTCCAGTTCCTGATGAACCATCAACTTCGGATGAAGTGGAAAACCAACAAGAGGGATCACAAAAGGAACCGTGTCAGCTGTGAACGACTGAGACGATAGTTCTCCACAGAGATCAATCTGGAGGGGGGCTCTGTCGCATGATGCGCACTCCGTCTTGTTCACTGCTGCACATCACAATTTCAAAACACACTTCTCACTAAAGGTTTGCACTAGAGAGAATTGGGACGCTAGGAATGCGGCGTCAACAGTATTAATAGATGTGACACCCAATGATGGACAGATCATGTGGTCTAAGCCCGTTCTGTCCATTGGTTAACCTAGAATAATCGCGTCGCCCGCGAATTATTCTGGGTCCAGCGACGCTAAATTTCGGACTTGCAGAGCGACCGGCAAAGCATCTAGATGTGTTTTAGGTCTCTGTAGGTCCCTCATCCTGATTCAGAAGGAAAGCTTCAGACGAAATTATGCCTGAGTTTGTTTATTTCTGAGTCAGGTGAGGATGACGGTGTTCGCAGATTGTCATGATCCAGAGGTGCAGAACATTGCCCAATAATGTACAATGGCTGTCAACCTAGAGCAGATCTGTTATATAAAGGTGCAACAGGAATATGTGGCCAGGACCAAGAATATTAAATGAGTCCCCACTGAACTGTGCCCAAACCGGATCTGTGTTTCATGATTGATCTGGTGAAGTGTAGAAACAGTTCTAAGATCATTAGGATCAAGTTTATACCTCAATGCAAATTACTTACAAATATGGCAGAAGTTTGGCAGCATTTCATCACTGCTATACTTTGATTTTACTCAGTGAAACTTTTCTTTTTTACTTGTGAGAACCATCAATAACTATTCAGGAACAGAGAGTAGTCATGGACTCCTCTGATTCATACAGTGTGTAGAGACTGTTTAGACTATTTGTTTTACAAATCCTTGAGAAATGTTCCAGTACCATCTGGGGTATTTATTACAGAAACAAGAGCAGGCTAACTGATGGGAGGGCTTAGTGGCCAAATGACTGAAGTCATCTCTGAACATGAGAGTTCTTATTTCTAATGTTGAATATGAACATTATCTCAATGTCTTGATGTATTTCATATATGTCATAATGCATCCCTGGTTACTTCCACAGGTTTTTTATTTTGATTAATAAACCAAAATTAACTGTTCCTGCATTTTTCTGTCAGTCCATTGTGGTGTGACAAAACTTTTCATTATTATCTATGTGTTTAGTTAATGTAACTACTCCACATAAGGGTAGTATCTGGAACTACAGGTGACTGGGTAAACTCTAATAGACAGCTAAATTCTGTCCTATTGTAATCTCCCAGGTTCCAGGTTACTCAGAAAAGGGAACTTTACATTTTATTAATTCCTGTGACCATTTCACCTAAAAGGGAAAATGATCATAGGTGGGGGACTCTCGAGCTAATTAAGTTTCTCTTTTCGGGAAGGAAGATTTTGGAGGGAAGAAATTAACTTTCCTGGGAAAACCCCTAGATTTCCAGAGCTATTATGGGTTACTTTGGCTTCCAAGAACCCATCCCCTCCAAATGAAATCAGTCCCATCCTCATAGCTGTACTTCATTGTGGGGTAAGTCAGAGTGGGTACTGCTTCCAACTCCCAACATGTCACACCTATCAACAAACCTCCCACCCACACACACGCCACCCACACACACCCCACCACCCACACATAACCCAAGCACACACGTATCCCCACCCACAACACATCCCAAACCCATACACTCATCCCCCACACACATCCCCTCTCACATACTCATCCCTCAACCACTCACACCCACACATCACCCTCCCACCCTTCAACACATACATCTCCCATCTACTCACCCACACTCACATACCCAAACCACCCAGCCAAATACACATCCTCCACCCGCACACAGTTCTTTACACACCCGCACATCTCACATCCAACAACACCTCCCTCACCCACCCACACACACATCCCTCACACACATACATCTTCCCTCCCACACAACACCCCACCCATATACACACTCCCCATCCACACACACACATCCCCAACCACACATCGCTTACCCACACACACACACATCTCCCCACAAATCTCCCACATCCCCCACCAACAAACATCCTCATCACCCACACATACATCCTCCACCCACCCGCACTTACCCCACCCACACAAACCCGATACCCACATAGATATATCTCCCAACCCACACACATTCCCCACACCCCGTAACACCCATTCACCCACCTACCACCCCATACACACATTCCCACCCACACTACCCCCCCCCCACCCAAGCACCAACATTCACACACTTCCAGCCATCCACCCTAATATCCCCTACCCACCCACACATCGCTCAGCCACACACACATCCCCCACCCACCACACATTCCTTCACCCAAACACACATCCCCCTTCCACCCATAAACATCCCTCCGCACACAACCCCTCCAGACATACATACCCCCCCCCCCCCACACACACACACACACATCCCCCACATACACACCTACACACATCCTCACATCTAGACACATACATGTGCCTCACATAATCACTGAAACAGAAACAGACAGACAGACAGACAGACAGACAGACAGACAGACAGACAGACAGACAGACAGACAGACAGACTATTAGTAATGTAGAAAACTAGAAAGTTGGTCTGATATACAGCGTACAGACGAGTAAACAGATCAGTTAATATTTTGCATACATACATATCTACATACATACTTAACTACCTACCTGTCTACTTACCTATTTGTCTACCTACCTAACTACTTACATAATCCATTCATCTATCCATAAAATCTTACACACACAGAGACAGGCAGACAGACAGGCAGACATAGAAACGCACACACAGACATACATAAATAAGATTAGGAATACATGCAGATTAGCTGACTTTTAAGTGAATTTAAAAAAAAAAAAAAAACGATGTTAGCATGCACGCATAAATAAGACATTCCGAGAATCAATTCATTTTTTTAAAGTTCGCAAGCAACGAACTGTAACGTTCGTTAGTTTACAGTATTTAGTAAAATCTTGCAGAACAAGGACATAAAAATAATGCACGTTAACAAGCAAGACATACAAGAAAGAGCAGACGTTTATTTTAAAAGTTGTGAACAATGAATCAGACAGAAATAAAACGATATCCTGTTTTGTGTTATTAGAAGATTGATGTGTGTACACGTGAGCGATTCTCATCCCTCATGCAGCATGCCAGACTGGTGTTTGAGCATAACTTGGCGTCTGTCTTTAGTCTAATATATTCCCAGATTTTAACTGGGCACTTTCGGGATAGAGGCAAGACAAGATGTACAGATATATTTGTGGACACATTCTACAACAGAACAACAAATTGGGACCATAAACAATATATTGCATCTGGCCAAAGCATACTGAAGATTTGTATAGCATTTGAAGTAAATAAACGAATAATGCTTTGGCTAAAATATTAAATAACAGTGATATTGAAACTACTCATTCGAACAAAATTAGTGACAATTTATTTAGTAGCACCTATGTTGAAACACTGTGTACATGTTCAACTCCAGTTTGTTTCTGTCAGAGTCCAGAAAAGGTACAGTGATGCAGTGACATCGTTACGCCGCCAGGCGACTTAGCTCCCAGTAGGGATGCAGCAACTTCGTTACGCCGCCAGGCGAGTGGTAGTTACCGGCCTGCAAGATTGCTGGCTGACGAGCGACCAGCGGTCAGGCCAGGACGACGCTAGACGCACGCCTGCCTCGTGAAGCCACCTGAGGTGGGAGGCGAGATGCGAACTAGCGGCAGACAGCTCTGGGACTTCGACTCGGACAGACGTGTGATGAGAGAAAGACGTTGTGTGGTTTTCTGTGCTTGAAAGTCGAGTGTCTGGACATCTTGAGTGTCAGACTTGTGAGCTGTATTGTGGATGTAAGTGTATTGATGTATCCAGTATATATTGTTGTGATCATCGTTCTGTATTTAATATGTGAATAAATCCATTGAACGGTGTGTCGTTGAGTCTTACGTCAAATCACGTTGTACTTGTACTGTCCCACATGTGTTAGGTTAGCGAGCCAAGTTTAAGACCCTGACATGTGTGGACGTGGTGGCATTCGTCAGGCTTTGAAATGAACGTGTTTATGTGATTAACGATTTAAAACTAGAGTTTGCGAACTTAAAATTTTGTGTCAATCTTTATAGTACATGTAAATGTGATCGTGAAAGGCTCATTTTGATTATTAACTACATTGTTTAACCATGTGTAAGACTATTTGTAAACGTACAGTGCATACATATTGTTCGATCTTGTAAGCGTGTAAAACATTTGTGATTTGTGAAACTTGTCACCGTTTTGACCTTGTCGACATTGTGATCTTGTCGCCATTGTGACCTTGTCGCCATCTTGTAAACTTGATGTCTATGTCCTTACTGAATGTCATCTTGATGTAAGTGATGTGTCATCAATGTTGTAGAGTGTTGAGATACATTTAGATTGTCTTTGTGCATTGAGTTGTGGAAAGCAAAGAGTTTTGGAAAGAAAGTAACTTGTATTTAAAAAAATAAAAATTGTTGACGGACAAACTTACGACCTACAATTACACTCAACGCCATACAAACCTAATCAATACTTAGTGACAAGCAGGCACACACCAACAAATAGACGCTAATTCATTTTCCTCCAAAAACAAAGCAGGTCTTCCGTACCATCCGAAACCTTGCCGTAGAGGTCATTTGTGTTTTCGAAGTAGCGACCCTACAGTTCCTAGCCCGATTTCCAACCATTCTTCACTGCATCCAAGGGCACTTGAGTATATTTTTCTTTTCATTTACTTTAAGGATGCAATTTTAGGCACGTATTGTCAATAGAAATCAATTGTAAATTGTTCATTACTAACCACTTATAACATATTTTGTGTGGCTGGTATTTCATCGACATTTTCCATCATGTCTTCATTGAATGATTTCATCGATATGGGCTTAAAATTAAAGTTAACAGGTGATGAGTTAACAAAGTGGAGTGAGAATAAATACTCTGAACACCTTCGCGAGAAAACTACTGAACGCGATGAAAGAGCAGCTGAAAGAGCCTTAAAGCAAGCTGAATTAGATAGTGCACTGAAAAAGGCCGAGATCGAAAAAGAAACAGAACTGAAGAAAGCAGAAATAGCAGCTCAGAGTAAGAGAGAAGAACTGGAGTTACAGTTGAAGATGAAAAAACTTGACACTGAGACTGCAATTAACAAAGAGTCTAAGAAATCTGAGAGACTGGAGAAAGAAAACCAGTACAAGAAATACCAAGGTATTGTACGTAATTATACCTCGGGTGACTGCATCGCAGCCTTTACCCAAAATTTTGAAACTTTAATGGAACATTATCAAGTTCCACTGTCTGAATGGAATATTGTTTATAAGAGGAGTTTGTCTGGGGAACCTCTTAAAGTAATTGAAACCATCCCCAAAGACCTCAGAAAAGATTACCATTATCTGAAATCTAAGATTATGGCACATTTTATGTTAGATGAGGCAGGTTACAGAGAACAATTCAGTAAATTGAGCCCAAAACCGACTCAAACGTTCTCTGATTACCTCTGCTTAGTCCGAGATATATTCACCAAATGGACTTCAGCAGCTAAAATTGACAAAAATTATCAAAGATTAGAAGACCTAATCATTAGAGATAAAATCATTTAATCTATTCCATCAGCATTTTCAAAGTTTTTGCAAGAGAATGAATGCACGAGTGTAGATGAGATTGAGAGACGTGGTTCGGCGTATTACACAGCCAACAAACATTGTTTTGCCAGTGAAGCTACTGACATTAATTTTGTAGCAGCGGCTAACTATGACAAACCCTATAGTAGGCAGAAACCTCATAGGCCTACCTCTGAGAAGTTTAATCACTGTATTTATTGTAAATTTTCACATCATCCGAATGAGATGTGCGATAAGCACCCAAAATATCACACTTACCTACTAAATATGGTAAACAGACAAGAAAATGAGCGTAGATCCTTTAGGAATTTGCGTAAATGTTTCCTCTGTAAGGCGTACGGACACCATCGGAAAGATTGTAAAGGTAGGCAAATGACAAACAAAGCAAATGCCGCCTTGTTTGATAGTTCGTCGTCTGATGAAGAACAGCCAGAGAAACATCCTGTGAACTCAGCACAGGCTTTTGACATGTTTAGCGCAAATAAATGCTCTGTTTGTAACACCTTTTATGAAGATGGTATTTTAACATGCGGTCACGCCATCCCTATTGCCAATGAAGAAGCTAATTTGGTAGTAGATTCAAAAGGCAGGATAAACATCCATCAGGGATATGTGAATGGCAAGTCTGCTACAGTCCTTCGTGATAGAGGCAGTTCACTTATTGGCCTGAAGAGAACGTTCATAATGCCTACAGACTATACAGGCAAGCACGTAATATGCAGAACATTCTCAGGCAATATTGAGAAATACCCATTAGCATGGGCATATATTGAAACACCTTTCCTCACTGGGAAAGTAAAGTGCGCTGCATTAACAAACCCAGTGTGTGATGTAATTATTGGAAATTTACCTGAGGTGAATGATACACCTCATGACATAACATCACCATCAAATGTCATCATTGAAAATGTCACACCACCTATTGAATGTATGGTAGCTAATGTAGCACTAAGTTCTCATGACATCATTGATAACATTGTTCCATCACCATCTGATATCATTGAATGTGTGAACGCAGTAACTAGAGCTACTGCTAGAGTGCAAGATGAAAGTAAGCAAACTGAGGCTATACAAATGCTTAGCCCAGTATCACTACCTACTAACACCATGAAGGAAAAGTTTGTAACAGCTCAAAAAGCTGATCCTTCATTGTCAAAATACTTTAATCTGATCGGCCAAAAGCCAAAGGTAACCAAGAATGCAAAATGGCATTTTGCTGTGAAAAATGATATACTCACCAGGTATTATACCAGAGGTGACAACACCACAGAGCAAACTGTTTTGCCAACTAATTATCGCAAGCAAGCCTTACATCTTGCCCACGATATACCTCTTGCAGGGCATATGGCATACGTTAAGACCAGATCTAGATTATTGACACAGTTTCATTGGCCCAAATTTTGCAATGACATTAAAGAATATTGCAGAAGTTGTGACACCTGCCAGAAACTGGTAAAAAAAAGGTAAACACCCACAGGCAAAGTTACAAGTTACTGACTTAGCCAGTCGACCTTTTGAAAAACTATCTGTCGACATAGTGGGCCCTCTTAATCATACAACAACTAGAGGGAATAAATATATTCTAACTGTCATTGATCAATGTAGTCGCTGGCCAGAAGCTATTCCGCTAAAGAACATAACTGCCAATGATATAATGGAAGTTTTCTTCCATATTTTTTCTCGGATAGGTTTTCCAGATACTATCCAATCTGATAGGGGCACTCAGTTTATTGCCGCATCTACCCAAGCTTTCACCAAAATGTTGGGAGTGAAGCAATGTTTCAATTCCCCGTACCATCCTCACTCTAGCGGAGTAATAGAAAAATTTAATGGGGATCTAAAGCACATGCTTGCAAAAGTAACGCAAGAGCACCCCAATAACTGGGATTTATATCTACCAGCTATTCTTTTTGCTTATCGCGAGGTACCACATTCTAGTACCGGTTTCTCTCCTTTTGAACTTATCTATGGTGCCAAACCACGTGGCCCATTGACCATTTATCACCAAATGTTAACTGACTCTACACCAGTACTTAAACCCATATCATCATACGTATATGTTACATCATTGCGTGAAAGAATTATCAAATCGTGTATTATTGCAAAGAATGCACTAAAATCATCTGGTGCTACTTATAGACAGTATGCTGACAAAGGTAACAGGACAATAACATTGACACCTGGACAGGACGTTCTTCTTCTACTTCCTAGTGACAGACACTTATTGACTGATTCTTGGCAGGGACCTTTTAAAGTGACGAGACAGATTTCACCTGTAGACTACGAAATCCTAATAAAAGACAAACACAAAATATTTCACATAAATATGCTAAGACCATACCACAACAGAGACAACGAACAAGACGATACGACAGCGTGTACAGTGATAATAGATCACGAAGATGACGATGCTAGTGACGAAATTCCAACACCTACATTAGACACGACAAGCTGCTTGAAGGAGATCAAAATCAATCCAAAGTTATCTCAAGCAGAGACAAACAGTTGCAAACAGCTTATACAACAGTACAACACCATCTTTTCCAACAACCCAGGACAAACAGAATTAGTACAACATCACATCACACTCACATCAAACACACCCATAAGATGCAGACCATACACCATCCCATTACATTACAAAGAACATTTACATCAGGAGATCACCAACTTAGAGAAAAACAACATCATAAGACGATCCCAATCAGACTTCTCATCTCCAATGGTGATAATACGCAAAAAGGACAACACTATAAGACTGTGTATTGACTATCGAAAGCTAAATAAAATAACTGTTCTAGATTTGGAGCCAATGGCAAACGCTGACGATCTTCTGACAGAACTGACAGACGCTAGGTTCTTTACGAAGATAGACATGACGAAAGGATATTATCAGATAGCAGTAGACGAACAGAGCAGACATCTGACAGCATTTGCCACACCGTGGGGACTGTACGAATGGTGCAAACTTCCATTTGGGCTTGTCAATGCCCCTGCCACATTCGTACGTATGACACGACTTCTTCTATTAGACATTCCTAACATAATTTGCTATATAGACAACATCTGTGTTCACACAGAGACGATGACAGAGCACATTAAGACGTTAGAACAGACATTTGAACGTATCAGACAGCACGGACTGACGGTAAAGCCGGCAAAAGTAGACATAGCCTACCAGGGAATACCATTCTTGGGGTACAAAATATCCAATGGCTTTGTCATGACAGACGATAACATTGTGTCCAAGATACTAAAACTCTCACTTCCGACTACAAAAAAAGAAGTCAGAAGTTTGTTGGGACTGATAAATTATTACCGGCAGTTCATTCCTGATTTTTCCGAACTGACCGAAGTGTTTACTAATCTACTAACAAAAGATAAACCAGATAAAATTGTACACAATGAATGCCTAAAAATTGCATTCCATAAGGTAATCGCATGTTTTTCTGATAACAGTTCAAGTAAACTCATCCTGAAATTGCCCAACCTCCATTTACCTTTCAGATTGCGTACAGATGCTAGCTCCGTGGCGATTGGAGCAGTCTTGTTACAAGAGTACAATAACATCCTCCATCCAGTGTACTTCGTATCAAGGAAACTAAAACCCAGAGAACGGGCTTGGTCCATACCTCAGTTGGAAGCCCTAGCTTTAGTGGTGGGTATAACTAAATTGTCCAGATTTCTTCTAGGACGCCATTTCATCGTGGAATCCGACAGCAGCCCGTTGCGTTTTATAAATTCAGGTGTACCTTCCAATCATATGGTAGCGCGCTGGTCTCTTAAACTTCAAGATTATAGCTTTGAGGTTCGACATATACCAGGCAGAACCAACTCAATTGCCGATCTTTTGTCCCGTTGTCCGACCGACCCAGTAAGCACCAATGTCTGAGTGCAGTGTGTACAAATACACTCAGACCGACACAGCCATTCTTGAGTGAATATTTTTTTCCATTCACAAAAAGCTGTGTAATGTCTACAATGTGATGTGATAGGGATTACTCCCATTATATATAGTGTTCTTATTTTACTAATTCATGTAGTCATTGTCGTGTATAATTGTGTAGTGTGTGGTAGAAAGCGAACGTTATTAATTGTATATATTACGAACAAAAACAGTGTCACATTCGCTCAAGAACTTACCGTAAGCGAACTATCCAATTTGACAGTGACATCTGCGTGTGGAACATTCCAGGGATATTTTAAGGACGTGTGTGAACGTGTAAACTAAACAGTGACAGCTACTCCATTGCAGTCAACCGAAATCCATAATGTTCGGTAGTGAAACATCCAACACATGAACAGTCAATCGTAATCCAGAAGGTTTTGTATTGAAAACATCCAACACATGAACTGTGAGAACATGGTACTTTCCATAACTACATCAGACCGGAACAAGTGTGTTCTACAAGCTTCACATCAGCTGATTTAAGGGTTCGTGTGTACTTCCGGATTAGTTAGAAATTTAGAGCAAAATTAGCAGACGACATATAAAAGTTTAAAAATCTATGACGATTCTAAAATCTTTAGGAATCAACAAAGTTAAATACACGAATTGTGTGTTTATTTATTTATGTAGTGTAATCTTAGAATCATATCTTGATTAATGTATTCATATTACCGACTTTTTCTGGTTAATATGAAGAAACGTCAAGCAATGACACTAAGAAATAAAATAATTATTGTAAATTATTGTATTTCATTAATGTTGAAATTATTTCCCTTTCATTTATTTGTTATTACATCATTACACAAAGGGCCATAATTTGAAATGTATATTCTAATGTGTTGTGCATAAATAACCATGTTTGTTGCCAGATTGTTGACACCACAGGTAGCCATCTACTGGGCATGGCAAAGTGTTACCAACATTGCAGACCAACACAAGAACTACTGACCAAATAAGGGCTGGGTTTGAGCGTTTTATGCGACTTATATAAAGTCGTATTTCAGTCTAGCTAGATGGTTTTTGTTTCAAGAACCATATTATTACGTTTTTTTAATTTTGCTGCGAGGTAGATGCGTGAAGCTGGTACTACCGATCTGACTGGGTCATAAATGCAATTGAGGTAATCAGCCATCGAGAGGATGAAACCTGACAAGTGTTAAAGGTTGAACACCACATGTCGTTTGAATGCAACTTCCATTTCTTATATATTTCTATGGCATATGTGTATTTATTTGTATGTTGATACCAATGTAGATAACAATAGAAAGGTGGTCTCTGACAAGGTTAGAATATTAACCCAGTATGTACATATATTAAACATGAAAGATGACAGAGTCCAGAAAAGGTACAGTGATGCAGTGACATCGTTACGCCGCCAGGCGACTTAGCTCCCAGTAGGGATGCAGCAACTTCGTTACGCCGCCAGGCGAGTGGTAGTTACTGGCCTGCAAGATTGCTGGCTGACGAGCGACCAGCGGTCAGGCCAGGACGACGCTAGACGCACGCCTGCCTCGTGAAGCCACCTGAGGTGGGAGGCGAGTTGCGAACTAGCGGCAGACAGCTCTGGGACTTCGACTCGGACAGACGTGTGATGAGAGAAAGACGTTGTGTGGTTTTCTGTGCTTGAAAGTCGAGTGTCTGGACATCTTGAGTGTCAGACTTGTGAGCTGTATTGTGGATGTAAGTGTATTGATGTATCCAGTATATATTGTTGTGATCATCGTTCTGTATTTAATATGTGAATAAATCCATTGAACGGTGTGTCGTTGAGTCTTACGTCAAATCACGTTGTACTTGTACTGTCCCACATGTGTTAGGTTAGCGAGCCAAGTTTAAGACCCTGACAGTTTCCCATAATCCCAGTATGGTAATCTGAATATATTTGTTTCACATAATCCCAGTATGGTAATCTTAATATATTTGTTTCCATAATCCCTGTATGGTAATCTGAATATATTTGTTTCACATAATCCCAGTATGGTAATCTTAATATATTTGTTTCACATAATCCCAATATTGTAATCTTAATATATTTGTTTCACATAATCCCAGTATGGTAATCTTAATATAGCTCATCTCTTCTACGGTCTACCACCCGCGCTGTCTTTCCTAATTCACATGTCGTGGTAACAGCCCAGATGCCAAAACAGGAGATCTTCCTAAGTGACACGACGAGTCCCGCGATCCAATCTCCTTGTGGCTTTCTCAATACCACATCATCCGTCTCCTACGAATCTCCGTGGCGAAGTGGTCACGCCGACTGTCTCGCACCCGAAGGTTGTGGGTTCGATTCCGGCCTATGGCGTTCGGTTCACGAGTGCAAATTGTCTCGGCCACTTCTGGGGGTCGTCGCTGGAGCTACAGAGTTCGTGCTTTGTGCAACGCTTTCAGCAGGCCACCCCGCGGAAAGAGACCCAGCCATATTGGACACAACCCGGTGCAATGAAATCGACACCCCTTGCCTTTTAAACGCTTGTTAAACTTAGCTCCCCTTTACGTTTTGTTGGTTGAGTTATTCTTCTTGCCTTGCCTTTGTCTTGTCAGGGTAGTCTCTGGAGTATGCAGCTTGTTTTCTATGGGACAACCCTCCTTGGTCGCCTGGTTCGACATACATCGTAGGCTGCAGTGTTACTATTCTGTGCTTCCTTAAGAGCCCCGGTAACTCACATGAGTTAAAACTGATTACTTCAGACAAATCTATGTTTATTTTATCTTTTTGGCAAGAACCAGAACCTACAAAATCCACAAACAGCTGATGAAGCAGATCAGAGTATTCGCAGATACAACTATCTGTAATATGTCAGCACACACCCATGGTGATACGACCTACATGGTTCAGACATGGCGACCATGGTCCAGATTGTCTGTGCCAATAGAAAACCTATTTTTGAAGAGACATGTCAATGAGTTAAAATTTGATAAGAGCAAGGGCGTTAACCCATGCTATATCGGCAACTGTCCTAGAAGAAAAAAATCAGACGACTGACCGCCTGCGTGCCCAAAATTTCCACACAACCCACTAGAGGTAAACAGACAAGTCACCAGCGAACGTTCACTATACGCTATTTATTTCATGAGAACAAAAAGAAGTTAACGCTAAATTCGTGACAAATATATCATGACATCTCATATCATCCCATATAATCTAATCTTGTCCCTCTTGTACCTTCCGGTGTCGAGGTGAAGCTTAAACAGTGGGATAGTGCCCGTTTAAGAGCTTCATATATCGAGATGCCCATGAACTCTGTTATTCCCTCTGTGTATCTTTAACTTGTTCAGCCTCTTTTCTGGTTCTATGTGGTCTGTACATCATTGCTGTTGTGGTATACTGTCAGTTGAAAGCCTAGTTATATGGCCGAACCATTTAACTTTCTGTTTTCCAATGAAATCTAGCACTCCTATAACCCCCACTTTAGTCCTGATTTCTTCATTTCTGATCTTATCTCTTCTTGATACATTGAGTATACTTCTCAAGAATCTCATTCCCTTATTGTGATTTTTCTTTTCTCTTGTTCTATCATGTCGACATTTGGCATTGGTAACATAGAGTTGGTAGGAAGATTGTGTTGTTTTTTGTTTGTTTTTATTTTAATATCTACTGATATGTGTTTGTTCTCTAGTATTACATCGAACGAGATAATGACAGTAAGTAAATAAGGATTTACTTGTTTTATGTCACGAGGAGAATTTGGTGCGTGGAGCGGTATATGGTGGTAACTCTATATGAAAGACCGATCGGAAATTATAGCTGATGGCTGCGGAAATGTGGTCTCTGAGGAAAATGTAAAGAATATTATGGGCAGACAGAAATACCAATGCCCAAATCCTACAAGAAACAAATGACAGTCGTAAACTTATTAGAGAAATTAGACGTAGACAGTCTAGATTTTCTTTAGCACGTTACGAGAAGAAATAAACTGGTGATAACTGGCAAGATTGAGGAAAAGAACAAGGGGAAGGCAGAAAAGTAAATATTAGATGGCTTCATCATATGGCATGGTCGAGACAAGAGGGCTGATCCACGACTCTGGTGATCGTGCGAGATGACGAAACATGACCGCCCACACTTATCGGCAAGGCACATGATGATGAAGTATTCTCCGTATTGCTCATCCTTAACTCTAGGTCTGCTTCTCTATGTATCATTGTGATCTTGGCTGTCTCCGTATACTTCTCAGGGAGCCGCGTGGCGCAGTGGTTTGCATGCTTGCCTAGCTGTCCTGTAGTATCTATGCGAACCTAACATGCAAATATATAATTAATGAACGAAAGATGAGTGACTGGAAGGGCCGAATGTAGGACGGGCCTGCGTGCCCAATTTGTGACCCTTTGTTAATAATGTTCGTTCCTAAACTTGTGTTCGAATCCTCATGGCGGCAGGGACTAGTGGGTGTGTCACTGACCCGAGTTGCGAGGTCAACACAGCCTAGACAGGGCACCAAGAAATGGCGGGCAACTGCTCTGGCAATGTGTGCACGGCAGCACATAGCCAACACGCTTGGTGACGTGATGGGGAATATTGTAATTTTCAACTTATATGCCTGAGGCCTTGTGGCTGGGAGAGATACTCATGTCTAGTGTGTATATATTCAGTGAGGATTTGTTCTCTCTCTCTCTCTCTCTCTCTCTCTCTCTCTCTCTCTCTCTCTCTCTCTCTCTCTCTCTCTGTGAGTGTGTGTGTGTTTGTGTGTGTAGACTGTGTTATAACATGAATATGCAAAGAAAGGGTCCTGATCCGGTAAACTAATATATTACTTATGAGACAGAGAGAGAGATAGATAGATAGAGAGAGAGAGAGAGAGAGAGAGAGAAGGAGGGAGGAAATGAAACAGAGAGTGAGGGAGGGAGAGTGGGAATAAGGAAAGTAGGGAAGGAGGGGGAGACAGACAGATACAGAGATAGAGGAAGGGAGGCAGGGGCAAATGAGGGGAGTCAGTTAAATAGAGGGGAAGGACTGGAAGGAGTGATTGATAGAGGGGGAGACTGGCAGAAGGAAGACAGTGGGAGGGGAAGAGATGGAGGGAGCAAGGGGGGCAGAGAGGGATGAAGGTAAGGAGGGAGAGAGATAGAGAAACAAGGAGGGAGAGAGATACAGAGAGACAGAGAGACAGACAAATAGATAAGGAGGTATAGGAGAAAGAAGAAAGGGTCGAGACACAGGGGGAGGGACGGAAGGAGGGAGGGAGAGAGAAAGGCAGAAAGATAGACAAAGAAACCGAGGAAGGGAGACAAAGGGGGAAGCATGGACGAAATTAGGGATGAAGGAGGGAGAGAGAAAGACAGACACAGAGAGAATGAGATACATGTTTTAAATATTCTAGAAACGCCTTATTACGTTGCTGATATCGTTCTTTCCTTTTTTACGGAAGTTTGGGGGTAGGGGTAAGGTGGGACTGTGATAGCTCATTGGAAAACACGTGCCTGTAGTCAGATATCGATGATCTAATTAACTGTCTTATCAAATAAGGACATATATGTTGTCCAACCTTGTATCTAGCACGCAGTATTGATATCAGCGTTAAATCAACATAATAACGACAATAAGATAACTAAAATAGTTGACGACGATTTGTTTCATTTTGCAAGTTCTAATTTCTGTCGCTCGCCTACACAATCTTTACAGTTCTACTTTCTGTTACTGAGTCCCACTTCTTATCTGTGCTAATGTATGGGAGACCATCAATACCTGATATATAGGTCCGCTAGTATTCTTTACTTATGATTTGGTTTATCAATATGTATGTCGTTCCTTCTTTTTACAGTCCACAACGTATGACTCTGGTCTTCTTGGTTGTCCCACCTTTCTGTTGTATGTTTTTTTTTAAATATTTAGTTGCGTTAGCTTGCTTTAAACTCAAGCGTAGTCTAAACAAGTGCTACTACCTCTAGTCTGATTTTTGTGTGTGGATTAGTTTTTCTTATTGCAAGTGTCCTTCGCCATCAGACGAACCCACCCAGACTTCTGAGGTTCTTGTAATTTACGTCACCAAGTCAAAGACGAGAAGTCAACATTTTAGTCCAACTGACAGGTGTAGGAGTTGAACCCACTACCTCTTCATCACCAATTCGGAAGTTTAAGATCGAGCCCTCAATTTATTCGGCCACGCTTACCTCCTCTGTTATACATGTTAACAATCATTTCCGAAACAACCCCACCTCCACGCCACAATAACAAGATGTCTAGAATCTTCTCTCTAAGCCTCTATTTGATGCTTCTGTTATTTTCAAGATATTTTGCTATAATATGCTTCTCCTGAAATGTGGAGTATTGATGCATGATAAGGCAGACGTGGTTGCGGCCTTGTGGGAGCACATGTACACCTCGGAGGTGCAAATGGGTCACCATGGTCTGGCAAAAATGCGACAGCGAGGGGTGACAAGGGGATCTGGCCGACGATCGACGCTCAGAGGAAAGGTGAGACGGACATATAATCAGATTGCTACTGGAACTATTAGTGTTGTAACTCTTCGCTGGCTGCTGAGGATGGGGACGGAGCGCTTATGGGAATGCCCCCGAATGCTGTGATGTCGGTTCCTAAATCAATCAATCAATCAATCCTAAAATGTCCACAACGTAATGATGGACTGGGGTGCAATACTCGCTTCCCCGAGGGCGGGATGGCTTGTGAGTAGGCACATTCAGCAGAGTATTTGTGGGACAAGTTGCATATCATTTACAGGATGTTGCAGTCAACACCAGCATTCTTTGCTGATGTGATCTCTTGGCAAGTTTACGTTCAGTAGTTCGCCATTCCTTTCTGAACGACCGGCACCCATACCATTTCGTAACAAACCAAAGCAACGCGGTCTGCTGCCAAATCGCGCGTAGCTATATTTCGGGATATATGCGGGATCACGAACTGTGTCCACAACCCCTTCGCCACGGGGAGCCTTGACAGAACAGATTCAGAAAATGTCTTTACTTCAGATACCTTGTTCCGCAACATGACAGATAATAAACAACATATTCACACCAATCCTATACTACCAATCTCAACCTTGGACATGATCCAAATCACATATACACAAAATCAACAGCTGTGAGATGAGATGCATGAAGAGAGCTGCCAGCTTAACTATCCGAGACCGAATAAGAAATGATGTTATCAGACAGACTGTGGGATCAACACCACATGCCACATATATTGAAAGAAAGAAAATCAAATGGTTTGGCCATCTCGTTAGAACGTTAGAATGCAACACCATCAACTACCAGCACTGGCCCTACATCAAAGAAGATCTGTCACGAGAGCAATAGGACGCCCGAGAAGAAAATGGATTGACGACATCAAAAACATTGTATAATCACACGGAATGACACTATCCAGTGCCACCCATCGGACAAGGAAGCGCCAATTAATCTTCCCTACGCCGCTTGGCGGCAAAAGTGGAAGTTGATCGTGATGAAAGCTCCTTCTTGTAAGTCCTAATATAACATTGTCATGAGGGTGGCAATACCAGACACAGACATGGTTAACAACAGGAAACAAAACTCACAATTAAAGTCCTAACCGCACAACACAAACCAACCAACAATCACAACCTGAAGCCAACCCCACAATTGAGTTGAGTTGTGGTGAGCTAAGAACTGCACTCAGGATATCCCCATATGCGCTCCGTCCCCTCGTTCAACAGCCAGCGAAGAGTCACACTACTAATCGTTTCCATCGCTATCTAATTAAAGTTCTCCTGGTCTTCCCTCTCAGTTTTGAGAGTCTACCACAACCCCTGCCAATCCCCCACATTCTCATATTTTCCACATAAGGGTTCTCAGTCTGTTCTTCCACCCTTTCCACTTTGTCCTACAGGTGCATGACCACCTCCCCCTTGTCCATAGGAAGTATACTACCAAGAGGTGCATTCCCTGCCAGCCTATCAGCCTGTTCATTCCCCCACACCCCCGCAACAGGACAGGGCAAACAATCCATACAACTCTCACAATCTGTGACCTCTGAAACGTGGTGACCCATTGCACACGAAACATTCCTTTCTCCACTTTACTCAGCATACTCCTTGAGTCCGTGATGAAGACAATGTGTGTTGCAGTGGTCTCCTCTAACCAACGGAATGCCGCTGTTACTGCTTCCACCTCCATTCTCATGCTGGAGATCGTAAGCTCATATGCGTTACTCTCCTTTTCAAGAATCGTCCATTAGCCTTCGCAATGAAACCGCAATCACTCCGTTTGTTTCTCACCAATGACCCATCAGTATAGATCACTGTCACCTTGACGTGTATTACTCTAGATCAGTTGTTGCACCTCAAACTCTGTGCGGCCCTCAGCCAATTCTCTGCACTCACGACCCAGTGTTACTATTACAATGTGCCAGTCCGTCCTGTCTGTCGGTACTTCAACCCACTCTTTTTCACGGGTCACATACCTGACGTATAAATATTTCCGCCTGTGCCATCCAGGACCTGCCTCGTCTTACTTATTCTATAACCCCACAATGTCCAGCCATAACCACACAAACCAAACCAATGAAGAAGCGCAAATTACTACAGAAGACAAAATTACAAAGAAAACATATGAAGACACAATCCAACCTACAACATCGCACACACAAACTGTGACAAACTAGAAGCCACTAAATGTCAAGATGGCCTTATCCCCTACAGAAAGGAGCCTAAAGAACAAATATGGATTATCCTATGCCTAAACAACAGTGGATAGGCTCCGATATTTCCGCCAAACTGCGCTTGTCTCCGAACGTGCTGTAAAAACATACGTATCTCAAGGTCACATCTTAACAAGGCCGCTGCTACAAGGTATTTGTGACAGCCTTGCATAATTCGGTGAACAAATCTGTATGCTTGACATTTCGGTCCCCGCTGTCTATAACATATACATGTGGGCCTGTGCCCTCTGATGTTTGTTTCACCGACTGTCATTGAAGACAGCACGCTAGCAAACAGAAGTCAGAACCAACAGTCAGCTCATTTCTCATGTTATGTTAATCTCAGCTCAGCTCATTCCTCTTGTACTTTGCGGTGTCGAGATGAACCATAAACAGCGGGAGTGTACCCGTTTATGAGCTTCATGTATCGAGATTCCCATGGATTCGGTTATTCCTTCTGTCCATCGTTTACATCATAGACTAGACTGTAAACAGTCCATCGGCCTCTTCTTCTGGCTCAATTTGGTCTGTACATCATTGCTTGTTGTGGTATACTGTTAGTTGGTAGTCTAGTTATATGGCCGAACCATTTCACTTGCTGTTTTGTAATTAAATCTAGCGCTGATATAACACCCCCCCCCCCCTTTAGACCTGAGTTATCTTAATCATCATCAAGTGCCATGCCGGCTGGCGTAGGCGTTCATGACTCTCCACAGATCTCGGTCTTTGGTTTTCTGGATCAACTCTGCTGATGATATTCCTCCATGCCACCGTCGCAATCCATCCAGCATCATTTGTCGTGGTCTGCCTCTATTCCCCTCGATCTTTCCAATTGTAACTATGTTCTCCAACGCCTCTCTTCTCATCAAATGACCACAAAAAAGCTGTTTGTCTCTTTCTTATTGTTGTACATAATGTTCTAGTTTCATTAGCTTCTTTGAGGCATTCGTTGTTAGTTACCATGGCAGTCCACGGAATTCGCAACATTTGTCTAAGGAACCACATCTCTGTTGCTTCCAATCTCTTCCTAATTTGTTCATTTAAATTCCAAGATTCACAGCCATACAGCAAATCAGGTTCTTCTTCTTCTTCTTCGTTCATCCGTAGTTTTTTTTCGGATGTGATTGCGTTGTGCCTGTTTACAGCAGAGCTGCGTTCTTGCGCCGTTAGGCCGACACATCCGACTTCTGCGGGCATTTGTTGACCGGGTTATCCTTCCCGGGTAAATCAGGTTCTATATAGCACTTCAGCACTCTCTTTATTACAATCGATGATAGTGACTTATTGCATAAGACTTTCTTCATTTTCTGATATGCACCTTTGCTTGCCCTATTCTGCTTTTAATCTCTGTTGAGCATCTTTCATCTGATACAGGTAGTCGTCGACTTACGACCACGATCGGTTCCGACAGACCGGTCGTAACACGATTTGGTCGTAAGTTGAGTACGCTATGTGTACAGTAATGTGAAGTGATGTTATAAAAATATTTAAGTTAAATTATATCATAAATTTCTTTTATTATTGTTATAAATCATAATTTTCGATGTTCATTTTGTGCCATTTGTATCGTCTCTACACCATTTTGTTTCTTATTTTTACATCGTCAGGTTTAAAAAAAAAACACTGCATTAACTGTACACGTACAACTGGTTTAATATTTGCAAAACATACAAAATACAGGTGTGGAAAATACTATAGGAAACATTATTATTACATGGTCTACCATCTCTAGTTCGGCGTCGTCAATAAAGATTGATGGTACCCCATGTGCACCTTGTGACATAATCTGTGTCTTCTTTTTGCTAATTGTTAAACCAAATTCTGAACAAGCATTAGAGAATGCAGATAGTAGACATTGTAATTCTTCCTCAGAGTGGGTCGTAACTGCAGCATCATCTGCAAAAATCAGGTTATCCATCTAAGTCTACGAAGACTGAGCATGGAATAAACCGTCACACAACCTGATCTTTGCAGACAACGCCGTTCGACTGATAATTGAGGCAGAAATAAATCTTTAAATATTGAGCACAACCCACTACTGGCAACGCTGATCGCACTCTGGTATGAACCTAAGGCCTATCCACGTCAATGTGGAAGCACTAGACTCGAGTTAATAATATGGCTAGTGATTGTGGTCATAAAGTCGAATGGTCGTATGTTGCATAGGTCGTAAATCGACGACTAGCTGTATTATAAATGTCCCTAGATATTTAAAACCATCCACTTAGTGAAGAATTTTCCCTACTATCTCTATTTCACATTTGGGCGTCACCTCTTTCTTTGATATCACAATTGTTACTGTTGTCTTGATATACTATTATAGTCCTTTCTTTGCACTCTCTGTTACTACAATGTCCAACAATTGCTGTAGATTTGTTGCATCATCCGCTATCAATACTGTGTCATCTGCATAGCGTATTTTATTTATATTATAACCTCCTAATATTATTCCTGGCTTTTCTTTGATCTCTGTCATTATTACTTCGCTATAGAGGGAGAAGAGATCTGGTGACAAAACACATCCCTGTCTTACTCCCAACTTTATGTGTTCATAATTTCCTTCTTTATTTCCCGTTTTAATTGCTGCTATTTGGTTCCAGTAAATATTGTTTATTATTCTGAGATCTTTCCCATCAATGTTAATATCTTCCAACATTTTAATCAGTTCATCGTATTTTACTTTATCAAAAGCCTTTTGCATAATCTATGAAGCACAAATATATGTCTTTCTTTGTCTCTACTGATCTTTCTAATAGTGTTCGTAATGTATATTCCATTGTTTATACCTTTTCCTTCCACAAATCCACACTGTTCTTCACCAATTTCCATTTTTATTTTCTTCCTTATTCTTCTCATTATCATTCTGAGTAGAAGCGTAGTGACATGATTTATGAGGTTAATCGTACGAAAATCTTCGCATTCAATTGCTCCTGGTCTTTTTGGTATTGCTATAAATACAGATTTCAATATATCGCTTGGTATATATCCACTGCTGTAAATATCATTCAACATTTTGGTTAATATATCTACTCCAAATTATCCCATTACTTCTAATTCTTCTATTGTAATTCCATCTGGCCCAACTGTTTTTCCTTTCCTCATATGCTTGATAGCGTCATCAACTCCTTCTTTTAGAATAGGTGGACCTTCTAAGTTACTTTCTTCTGTTAATTCCGCCCTTTCTCCATCATATAAGTCTCTTATATACTCATTCCACCTCTTCATTATAGCATCTTTCTCCAATAATATATTTCCTTTTTTATGTTAAACACCCTGTATTTATTCTTATTTTTCTTCCTGTGATCTCACTGACTTGTTTGTGCATATTTTTTGTATATTTAGTAGAGTTTAATTCAATTTTCTTGCACTGTTCATTTAACCAACTTTCTTTTGCCTTCACACAATTATTTCTTATTTCTTTATCTATCTCATTATATACATGCTTATCATTTTTACTCTTTTTTCTTTTGGTCATCAAATCTAATATTTCTTAAGTCATCCATTTTTTCTTAGCCCTTTGGGTTCTCTCTGGTAATATTTCTTTGCTCGTTTGATGAATGGATCCATTAACATTTCCAATTGTTCGTTTTTATTCTGTATTTTAGCCATTGCATTATACCTATTTTTAACAATCACTCTGTATTGTTCTTGATTTTTTTTTTATCTACCTTCAAAACCTCTTTATTAAGTCTCATGTTCATAACCAGTTTTTTTTTTTTTCTCTTTTATTCAGTCTTACTTTTTTTTATACCACATAGTGGTACATAATCACTATTACAGTCAGCACCCGGCATTGTCTTTACATTAAATAACGCATTTCGAAACCTTTTATTAATAAGTATGTAGTCAGTTTGGTTAAGTATTTTCTTATCAGGGCTTTTCCTTGTGTAAAGTCGTCTTTTATGATGTTTAAACCAGGTGTTTCCAATTATCATATCATTTATATTTGCCCATTCTATTAGTTGTTCTCCTCATTCATTTAAAAAAAAAATCTAAACCATTATTCCACACCACATCCGCCATTTTTTTTTCTTTTCCTACGTTTGCATTAAAATCAGCTAGTATTATTTTTATAGCCATGTCTACTTTATCGTAAAAATGTATTTCTTCATCACTACTGCTTGTTGTTGGTGCATATACTTGTACAATATTTATATCTATTGGCTTTATGAGTTATTTCAATGGCAGTAAGAATTCCAAGAAATACATATTTCAGAGTATTGCGTAACAGTAAGCTGGTCTTCTCCTCTTCCTCCTTCTTCTTCTACTTCTTCTTTGCTCCATGTTGTAGATGCGGAATAATACCCCCAACCAGACAATTAATTCCTACTGCTTGTGCCTGTTTGTTACCAACACTGTCATTAACAAATCATTACGTGTTCCCAGCTGAGCATCGGGCAATATTTCACGGTGACTTATCCTATTTTATGAAGCATCTATAGTGTCCAATACTCCAGATTACTTGCTGGTCAATCCTGTAGTCCAGCGTTCAACCCCGCATCGAGGCAGATGTTTAAAAATTGACCCAGGTTCCCAGATGTTTAACACTGGCCCAGGTTCCCATTTGTTTAACCTTGACCCAGGTTCCCAGATGTTTAACATTGACCCAGGTTCCCATTTGTTTAACCTTGACCCAGGTTCCCAGATGTTTAACACTGGCCCAGGTTCCCAGATGTTTAACATTGACCCAGGTTCCCAGATGTTTAACATTGACCCAGGTTCCCAGAAGTTTAACACTGGCCCAGGTTCCCAGATGTTTAACATTGACCCAGGTTCCCAGATGTTTAACACTGGCCCAGGTTCCCATTTGTTTAACCTTGACCCAGGTTCCCAGAAGTTTAACATTGACCCAGGTTCCCAGATGTTTAACAATGACCCAGGTTCCCATTTTTTTAACCTTGACCCAGGTTCCCAGATGTTTAACAATGACCCAGGTTCCCAGATGTTTAACACTGGCCCAGGTTCCCAGATGTTTAACATTGACCCAGGTTCCCAGATGTTTAACACTGGCCCAGGTTCCCATTTGTTTAACCTTGACCCAGGTTCCCAGAAGTTTAACATTGACCCAGGTTCCCAGATGTTTAACACTGGCCCAGGTTCCCATTTGTTTAACCTTGACCCAGGTTCCCAGAAGTTTAACATTGACCCAGGTTCCCAGATGTTTAACATTGACCCAGGTTCCCATTTTTTTAACCTTGACCCAGGTTCCCAGAAGTTTAACACTGGCCCAGGTTCCCAGATGTTTAACATTGACCCAGGTTCCCAGATGTTTAACACTGGCCCAGGTTCCCATTTGTTTAACCTTGACCCAGGTTCCCAGAAGTTTAACATTGACCCAGGTTCCCAGATGTTTAACACTGGCCCAGGTTCCCATTTGTTTAACCTTGACCCAGGCTCCCAGATGTTTAACATTGACCCAGGTTCCCAGATGTTTAACAATGACCCAGGTTCCCATTTGTTTAACCTTGACCCAGGTTCCCAGATGTTTAACATTGACCCAGGTTCCCAGATGTTTAACAATGACCCAGGTTCCCAGATGTTTAACACTGGCCCAGGTTCCCAGATGTTTAACATTGACCCAGGTTCCCAGATGTTTAACAATGACCCAGGTTCTCATTTGTTTAACCTTCACCCAGGTTCCCAGATGTTTAACATTGACCCAAGTTCCCAGATGTTTAACAATGACCCAGATTCCCAGATGTTTAACACTGGCCCAGGTTCCCAGATGTTTAACATTGACCCAAGTTCCCAGATGTTTAACACTGGCCCAGGTTCCCATTTGTTTAACCTTGACCCAGGTTCCCAGAAGTTTAACATTGACCCAGATTCCCAGATGTTTAACATTGACCCAGGTTCCCAGAAGCTTAACACTGGCCCAGGTTCCCAGATGTTTAACATTGACCCAGGTTCCCAGATGTTTAACCTTGACCCATGTTTCCAAATGTTTAACATACACCCAGGTTCGCAGATGTCTCCCACTGGCCCAGGTTCCCAAAAGTTTAACATTGACCCAGGTTCCCAGAAGTTTAACACTGGCCCAGGTTCCCATTTGTTTAACCTTGACCCAGGTTCCCAGATGTTTAACATTGACCCAGGTTCCCAGATGTTTAACACTGGCCCAGGTTCCCATTTGTTTAACCTTGACCCAGGTTCCCAGATGTTTAACATTGACCCAGGTTCCCAGATGTTTAACACTGGCCCAGGTTCCCATTTGTTTAACATTGACCCAGGTTCCCAGATGTTTAACCTTGACCCATGTTTCCAAATGTTTAACATACACCCAGGTTCCCAGATGTTTAACATTGACCCAGGTTCCCAGATGTTTCACACTGGCCCAGGTTCCCAGATGTTTAACCTTGACCCATGTTTCCAAATGTTTAACATACACCCAGGTTCCCAGATGTTTCACACTGGCCCAGGTTCCCAGATGTTTCACACTGGCCCAGGTTCCCAGATGTTTAACATTGACCCATGTTTCCAAATGTTTAACATACACCCAGGTTCCCAGATGTTTCACACTGGTCCAGGTTCCCAGATGTTTAACCTTGACCCATGTTTCCAAATGTTTAACATACACCCAGGTTCCCAGATGTTTCACACTGGCCCAGGTTCCCAGATGTTTAACCTTGACCCATGTTTCCAAATGTTTAACATACACCCAGGTTCCCAGATGTTTCACACTGGTCCAGGTTCCCAGATGTTTAACCTTGACCCATGTTTCCAAATGTTTAACATACACCCAGGTTCCCAGATGTTTCACACTGGCCCAGGTTCCCAGATGTTTCACACTGGCCCAGGTTCCCAGATGTTTAACATTGACCCATGTTTCCAAATGTTTAACATACACCCAGGTTCCCAGATGTTTCACACTGGCCCAGGTTCCCAGATGTTTCACACTGGCCCAGGTTCCCAGATGTTTAACATTGACCCATGTTTCCAAATGTTTAACATACACCTAGGTTCCCAGATGTTTCACACTGGCCCAGGTTCCCAGATGTTTCACATTGGCCCAGGTTCCCAGATGTTTAACATTGACCCATGTTTCCAAATGTTTAACATACACCCAGGTTCCCAGATGTTTCACACTGGTCCAGGTTCCCAGATGTTTAACCTTGACCCAGACCCCCCAGATGTTTAACCTTGACCCAGGCCCCCCAGATCGACCCACTCTAGAGTGGCTACCAGGGAAATGTCTTGGGAGGTCACGGCGGCCGGTATGATACTGACCACATCAGCCCTCGAGTGCCGGTTGGTCAATGAATATCATCATCATGTGCGGGTTCCAAATGTTGCTGTATGTAGCCGAGGCGCGGTGTTGGGGTGAGCGCCCAACATTGCTTAAATACCTCAATGGCTCGTGATTACATAACCTATGCAGCAAAAGTCCAACTCCTGGCCTTCACGCGGCGGACCTGTTTAAACTAACAGGAGAAGGGGCGACGGCGAATCTCTGGCGCCGGAAAATAACCAGTATGCTCTAGATGTGTATGCACGTACATGCATGCGCAGACAGGTGTGTGCGCGTGTACACATCTACACTCGAGTGAGACCACAGTCTGCTCTAGCAAAGAAAGGTGCTGAAGTCTGAGGCAACCAGCCAAGAGGCGCACCACAGAAATCAGGATGCCACGCAATCACGCAAAATGAAATATGTCGACTACTGCTAATCGTTATGGTGCTCGCCCTGCTTTGGACCCCCAGGCAGGTGCAGTGCCGGGCCCTATGTCTCGAAAGGGTCCAACCCCAACTACTGGAGGTCCTTCTCAGATGTCCTGTGGAGCCAGGGGACATGAGAATAGGATGACTGGCCTTACCAAACGAAGACTTAAAATAATGCACTGGAATGCGGAGGGAGTCAGCAACAAAAAAATAGAATTAGAAAAAATCTTGGACCAAGAAAAAGTAAGCATATGTTGCTTGCAAGAAACTCACCTCAATGAAAATATAGCCTTCAAAATCAGAGGCTACCAGTGTTACCGATCTGACCGAAAGGACAGGCGAAAAGGTGGGATACTGACCCTTGTAAGAAATAACATCATGGCTTCCCAAATCAAAGTCTACATGGAAGGGGCTGAGTATCAGACACTTAAACTTAAGACAGGTAATACAGATCTACATCTGATCAATTACTACTGTCCAAGTGACCGCCCACAGGCACTGGACACACTACCACTAAAAGAAAAAATGATTGTGTGTGGCGATTTCAACAGCCACTCGCAGAGCTGGGGCTATGATCACATGGACCAGAGAGGAGAGAGACTGTAAGACTGGCAGGATGAGAATAGATTCATGTTGATTAACAAGCCGTCCGACCCACATACTTTCTACTCGAGATCATGGCACTCTACAACTACACCTGACCTGGCTTTTCATTCACCAGACCTGGAGTGGAACATTACACGAATTGTTGGGAAACAACTTGGTGGCAGTGACCATCGGCCAGTCTTTCTAACCGTAGAAAATGAGCTTGTAAGTGAAAGCAGCACCCTCTCGAGGTGGAACTACAAGAAAGCAGACTGGGCAATCTACAAGCATCGCACCAGCATATTGGTTAGAAACCTGAACACTGAGAAAGACATAAATAAAGTAGCTGAAGAGTTTGGGAAATGCATACTACAGGCAGCGCGAGAAACAGTACCAAGAGGAGCCCGTAAACAATATAAACCCTACTGGAGTAGTGAACTGGAACAGTTGCATAATGATGTTGAAGTGTGTAGAAAGCAAGCAGAGGCCACACCCAGCCAAGAGCACCACAATAAATTCCAGCATGCAAAAGCCAAATTTCAAAGGGCCAAGCTGCAGGCTAGACGGAAAAGCTGGCAGGAGAAAACGGAGTCTCTGAACTTTGAAAGAGACACAAGGAAATTGTGGAAGCTAATAAAACAGCTTAATGACGAGGGCACAGGGAGAAACTCAAAAATTGCGCTACATAAAGATGGAAAAATCTTAACAAGAAAGCAAGCAGCTGACCATTTTGCGGACTCATTCGCACAAGATAGCAATATCAAAATTAGTCCAGAGAAACAACAAGAGATTCGAGAGAAACGACAACATACAGGACAGAAGGAAATAGTACATGAGGTTCTGGAGGCACCCATCACAATCAGCGAACTGGAGCTAGCCATATCAAAACTGAAAATGAGAAAGTCACCAGGAGCTGATGGTATCTCCAATGAAATGATCAGGAACCTAGGAACAGAGGCCAAAACAAAGCTGTTGCAGATCTTCAATAACAGCTGGACCTTAGGCAGTGTTCCACAAGCCTGGAGAGAAGCAATCATGATACCCCTCCTAAAATCAGGGAAAGATGGTTCCATTGCCTCTAGCTACAGACCAATTAGCCTCACCAGCTGTCTCTGCAAAACACTGGAGCGCATCATCAATCACAGACTGCAGTGGTACATTGAAAGTAAAAACATCCTTGTGCCACAGCAGGCTGGCTTTAGGCAGTGCTACTCTACGGAAGATCAGACAACCTACCTCTCTCAAGAAATTGAGGATGCATTCCAAGAGAAGAAGCTGGTGCTTGCGGCATGGATAGATCTGAAGAAAGCCTTTGACAAAGTCTGGAAAGAAGGTCTGATGAAGAAACTGAGAAACTGCAAAGTCAATGGAAGAATGTACAAATGGGTGAAAGCATACTTGCACAACAGAAGAGCCCGAGTACAGATAGACGGACTCAAGAGCAAGAAAGTACTACTGCGTCACGGTGTCCCCCAGGGCGGAGTCTTGTCCCCCACACTTTTTCTAATCTTCATCAATGATCTTGTTGCTCACCTACCGCATGGAATTAAAGCGGCAATGTACGCCGATGACCTGGTTCTATGGAGCACAAATGAATATGCATCAGTGGCCACCAGATTGCTACAAAGAGCTGTAGATACATTTGCTGCATGGGCAAATAGATGGTGTGTCAGCATAAACACTGACAAGTGCAGCACCACCCTATTTACCCTCTCTCCAAAACAAAAGGCAGGGATCATCCAGATAAATGGAACTCCCCTAAGAGAAGATAAAGAACCAACATACCTTGGAGTAACATTTGATGGCAAGCTGACATGGAGAAAGCACATCAACAAAGCAGTAGCAAAAGCCAGAAGGAAAATAGCCATCCTGAGAAAGCTAAGTGGAACCACATGGGGAGCCAGTACGAAAATACTTAGCAAAGTTTACCAACAGAGCATACGACCACACCTGGAATATGGGTCAACTGCGTGGTGTTCAGCATCAAAAACCACACTACAAGAGCTGGACAAGGTGCAAAATCAAGCACTTAGAGTCACCACAGGAGGGATGAGATCAACCCCTATAGTGGAAATGGAGAAGATGGGGAGGACACAGGCACTGAGTGAGCGCAGAGATACGAAAACGCTAATACAAGCAGAAAAGTTCCTCAGCTTGCCAGGCCACCCTATGAAGAACAGATTTGAAAACCTAGCTATGGGGCGGTTGAAAAGAAGTAGTTTTATCCACCAGGCCAAACGACTCTGCAGAGAAACCACTGATCTGCCCACAGTTGGTATCCCCCTAACAACTATTCCAGAGCGAACTCCATGGAAAGATGAGCATAGACTATCGTTACAAATCCAGACAAAATTGAGAGGAATATTTGACAAGGAAGAACAGAACAGTGTGCAGCGCAGAACAGCCACTCTCAGCTTCCTTGATGAAGAATACCCACAGGATCTCTGGATCCGAGTCTACACAGATGGGTCAGCACAAAATGCTGTTCGAAATGGAGGAGCGGGAGTGTACATAGAATACCCAAATAATACTAGGGACACAGCCAGAGTACCGACAGGAAAGTACTGCCATAACTATGATGCCGAAATTGAGGCAATCAAGATAGCAACAGAGAAATTACTAAATAACAGCAATGGTACACAACCTGTGGTGCTACTAACAGATGAAAAATCAGTACTCGAGGCGCTCCTCTCTGGGAAATTGCCAGTACTAAGGACACTACTTTCTGAACTTAGCAGTCAGCATAAAGTCACCATACAGTGGATACCATCCCACTGTGGAGTACCCGGAAACGACAGAGCTGATCAATTGGCTAAGGAAGGAGCCAAAGAAGAACAGCCTGATGTGCCCGTTACATACCACCAAAAGAAAAGAATGATCAAATCAGTCAGAAAGCCACCAAAACCTGCTCAAGATGACTACCACGTTATGGACAGACCAGAACAAGTCATTATTCTGCGCCTCAGAACAGGACACAATAGATTACGCAACCACATGTATACAAAATTCAAGATTGGTGAAACAGCCATGTGCACATGTGGATTGGCGTCGCAGACAGAAGAGCACATACTCCAAGACTGCCCAAAATATAACATATCTAGGCAAACCTTCTGGCCTAGAGAGACGACAGTGGAAGATAAACTCTATGGACCACTGTGTGAACTGAAAAAAGCAGTTCAATTCATGCAAGAGACGACATTGCAGATATAGACATATTTCAAGCGAACGAAAGAAGAAATCATCATGTGCTATATCGGTAAACGTGGGCGGTCATGTTTCGCCATCTCACTCGATCATTAGAGTCGTGAATCAGCTAGGGTTCTTGTCTCGACCATACAACGCGGCCAAGCCATCCAGGTATTTACTTATCTGCCCTCCCCTTCTTCTCTTCGCCTCGATCTTGCCAGTTGTCACCAAGTTCTCCAATTTATTTCTTCTCATAACGTGACCAAAGAATTGAGAATACATGTGGCCAGCAATATATATTGCTCTGTATGTCTCAAGGAGTGTGGAAGGGGTGCTTCAATTTTACCCCTCAGTGCTGAACACACCTGTGTGTGACTGAGCGTTGTATGTTAATTGTGCTCACACAGCTGTATGTGTCTGAGAGGTTGTGAATAAACCAAAATCTGGCCAGAGGATTGATTTCATTGCATCGGGTTTTATCCCATACAATTTGTTGTCTTTTTGCATGGCCAACTGCCAAAAATGTCACACAAAACACGAACTCCGCAGTTCCAGCAACGACCCTCATGAGTCTTAAAAAATTGCACACGTGAACCGAATGATGTCTACCGGAATCGAATCCACAATCTTTGGAGCGCGAGACCATGAAGACTCCCAGAGTTTGTGAATAAGATCTATGCCCCTTACAGCAGGACGTCCACTGTTTACCTACGTGCTCTACTCGAGAACATTCTTTGTTCATTTAATGGTAGGGATGGGGGGTTTCTAGGCTGGTTATCCTGGTGACAGATGCTTTAAGATCTTAAGCCAAAAATAAACTGAAGTTCACCTAAGCTATTGGATTTAGGAAGAAACAAATCCAGAAGTTTAAAGAAGTTAATACACGAAAGCAGTCTGAAATTTACCCAAATTATGAGACGAAACATGAATTTGACAACTGACACCGTTTACTTATGTTTTATATTCACAGACACAATGCGCTTCATATCTGCAGTGTCTAAACTGGATTTGGCACGTTGGTTCCAGCTTGGTGCCGCGTTAAGTGGTACAGTGTGGTAAAAATCAGTTATATGACACCGAAATGAACCCCATCATTTATTAGCTGTAATTTACTAGGTACTTTTACGTTCAGCTGTTTGCGATTGTTTTCCGAACGGGCGACGCTCATTCAATCGACATCAGTCACTGAGAGTTAACAATAAAATGGCAGTGGAATCAGTAACGAGGATGTTACAGAATAGAATCACAAATAATAAATAACTAGTCAGAGAATTAGACAAAGAAAGTCAACATTCTGGAGTGGACAACAAGACGAATATGTTTTCATTTCCGATGGATACGTGTAAGATTGCACATAAGGATGATGACTGTCTGCATGGCCAAATGGATAAGAGCGTGCGCACTTAAACATGCGGTGTGCTGATGCCGAGGTAGCGGGTTCAACCCCTACATCGGTCATTTGGACTAAAATGTTGACTTCTCGTCCTTGACTTGGGGACGTAAATTACAAGTATCTTAGAAGTCGGAGTAGGTTCGCCTAATGGCGAGGGACACTGGTACTAGGGAAAGCTAATCCATGGGCAAAAATCAGTCCATTGCACTAAAAGCAGTAGCACGTGTATGGACTATGTTTGAGTTCAAAGCGATCGAGCGCCTCTCTCTCTCTCTCTCTCTCTCTCTCTCTCTCTCTCTCTCTCTCTCTCTCTCTCTCTCTCTCTCTCTCTCTCTCTCTCTCTCACATCACGAGGAAGGGAGAAAGAGATAAGAGGGAAGAAATCTGCCCCTTGAGCATGTATTACGACAAACTAAACAAATCAAACCAGAATTAAGTCAAGACGCCATTCTAACAAAACAGGAAAACAGAAAGTCAGCCAAAGATTGAGGGCAATGCTAACCTTGACTTCAAGGAAACTACGTCATTTTGCCGAGGTCAGAGAGCATGACCTATGACAATATGCTTGCAGCAATGATTTGTCTCTATGAACGTATTTATATTGAATTGAGCGTAAGTTACAACAAATGTTGGCGATCGTGCTGGCGAAGTCGATTGCAACTGCGCTGGCAAAGTCATGAGCACGGTCGGACGCGGCTTCCACTCCTGGGCTCGTCGCTCGCCAAAGTGAGGGACATATTGGTCACCTATTCCCCCTTGCTCTCATGCCTAAAAACTGTGATGGCACCATAATATCACAGACCCATAACAAGAAACTACTTCCTAACAATTTATTATGTATTATTTACAGAAATGTTGCTATTGAAGTTAGGGTAAGTTACAAGAAATGTTGCTATTGAAGTTAGGGTAAGTTACAACAAATGTTGCTACTGAAACTAAAGTAAGTTACAACAAATGTTGCTAGTGTAGTTAGGATAAGTTACAACATTTGTTACTACTGAATGTTACTACTGAAGTGAGAGTAAGCTTTAACAGGTGTTGCTTCTGATCCTGGTGACAACCCACCTGTAATGGTTGAGGCGCAAGAAGTCTCAGGGGGCAAAGAAGAAGGGGAAGAAGCGGAAGCAGAAGAAGAAATGATGCCGTGGTCTCGCTGAATTGACAAATCTACTTGGAGACTGCTTCGGTTAGCCACGTGGGACCGTACTGTCTACTGCACTCTCCGCTCAACAGGTCCTGTTTCAAACATCCATGTTTAATGCACTAAAGGCAGAAGACGCTGACGTACGTTACAGTGGACTTGGTAAAAATGACAGCTAAACATTTATTGCAGACGTTTCCAACATATGCAGAACAGAGAAAACTATCTTGGCTTACACCCTCTCTATTTGGGGACAAACTCTTTGGAGACGTTAACAAGCTCAAGATGAGTGTTGATATTTTTGCATTTATTCGTTTTGGCGTCTGAAGGCGAATGAAGAAGAAGAAATAGCCACGGTGACCAAGTGATTACCTGATCTACACAACTTCTTACAAATGGTCACCGGCAAATATTCTGGGAGGAGGGGCGGCTGGGGTGATATTGACCACATCAATCATTCTGCTATGTTTGGTCAAGCGAATATAGGCCTGGGACCATATCCTCCGTACCCCAGGATGGGATGGACATGGGGTTAATTATCTTGACAAGCTACGCGCAAAGAATCATTTAATTACATAATACAGAGCACCGGGCTCCAATTCAGGAGATCCTGGTTCGAATCCTCGGTAACGTCAATGGGTATTTCTTTTGTTTTATGTAGGAAAAAAAAGAAAAGAAAATACAGTACGGTTCGCTGCGACTGCACTAGACAGACGGCCTTAATTCCTTAGGCTTAAGTCCCGCCCCCTACTCCCCTCCAACCTATCCGAGACCGCAAGGTACTTTAGGCAGTTGATGACAGGTTCTAGGTTTAACACAAACCCAACCCTTCTACATAGCCAGCTATTATGTTATGTTTATCTGTGACTCCTCTGATATCACCTGCCCTGCTCTATGTGCTACAGTCAATACTAATGACGTACTCGTTTATTATTAAGGCAGCAAGAGACCCCAAAAGATCCATATTTCCCTGTGATATATTACCATCATTGTTGGTTATCGGTGTTATAGCCACAACTGTTTAAAAAAATCTGGTCAGAATTGCCAAAATGCACAAGTAGACGAAGAAGACATTAAATTTAGCAAATAAAAATGCATCGCATGCACATGTTCTCACCTCTGGGCCTGGATCCCCGGGGGGACCTGCAGGGCCAGGAAGTCCTGGCAGGGCCTAAAATTAATGTAATTTAGCATGAAAATGTGAAAATGATAGAGATTGTGGCAGCTGCTAGTTGCTGTATGTCTGCATAATGTAGGCTGTAACACGGAGAAAAATCTGGCAACAAGCTGGTTGCCGGAGCGGAAGTGACGCAACAGTGACAGAAAGAGGCACCTAATAGGTGACACACTGTACAGCAGTAGAGGGGCGAAAGGAGAGAAAATAGACGATATACTGGTACTAAACAGCTTTATTACAAGTGAAAGGGGGAATAAAGAAGATATACAGACCAAAAAAGCATTAAATGATGTGGTTTGAGAGAATAGAGAAGATATACAGATAAAGAAAACATTTTATGATGTGGGTTAAGACAATATAGAAGATATACAGACAAAAAAGCATTATATGATGTGGTTTGAGATAATAAAGAAGATATATAGACAAAAAAGCATTATATGATTTGGTTTGAAAAAATAACGAAGATATACAGACAAAAAAAAAAGAAGCATTATATGATGTGGTTTGAGAGAATAAAGAAGATACACAGAAAATAATGCATTATATGATGAGCGAGAATAAATAAGATACGCATATATCATTATTAAAAGTGAAAGGGGAGAAACAAGAAGTTATACAGAGGCAAAAAACAGTATTATAAATGTGGTGCTAGAGAAAAAAGAGACATATGGGTGCGAAACAATGTTATTAGACGTGATAACAGACGTGATGATAACAGACAATAAAGTAGATGTACCAGCACAGAAGTAACATTAAAGAACGGTTTGTGAGCATAAAGATACATAGAGACACTTAGGGTCATTATTAGACATGATTGGAAAGAATAAATAGGACACCCTACACACAAACAACAGTATAGGAGTCGGAGGAAAGCATAAAGAAGATATTAAATTAGTTGTATGTCATTTACAGGACGTTGTAATCAACCCCATCATTTATTTGCTGCTTGCGAATTACTAGGCAATGTTAATTAAGAAGATACAACGATGCAAAAATAACATTAGTTGTGGTAGGTGAGAGTAAAGAAATATAACCTGACACAATACAGTATAGATACAAATAGATCAATCAGAGAAAACAAAATAAATAGACACAAATACGGATAGAGAGAAAGGCTGACAAAAGTCAGGTTGACTGACATATAAGTGGGTAGAGGGACACAAATGTAGGCGAGTAGACAGAGAAGAAAGAAGACACAGGAAGTTTTTATTTAGATATTAAGCATAACACATGAGCATAATGTGAGGTGACTCTTAAACGACGACAATTTTCCCTTGAGAGTTGCTGCCGCTGTCTCCTTCTTTGTTTAATCATACAGCATTAATGTTGACTGATTGATTATTTTCTTCAAGCTGCTGTCAGATATTGAAGGCATATTTGAAAATAATAACCAGTAGAAAACATGCACGTTGACCTGTTGTGGGGAAGGTTATAAATTGATCGGCACTACTCCAAATGCAAAGAAAACTGGTAATGGGGAAAGCTAATCCACACGCAAAAATCACTCCAATGGGCTAAAAGTAGTGGCAGGTGTATAGACTACGCTTTAGCTCAAAGCGAGCGAACGTTAAAAAAAGGCAAATGGGAGACCTAAAAATACATGAAGAAAAGAATTACAGAGATGATTAACATGTGGAAGACAATGAGGGCTGCAGGAAATAGGGAAAGCTATGACGGGTTGGCGATTTGATTGAGTACCCGTGCCTTTAGTGATCGATATCCCCTTAGGTTTTAATGATGAGACAAGGTAGATAACTCAATAATCTTACCTGTATCCCTCTATCGCCTTTCTCTCCCTTGGTACACTGGCAAGTGCCATCTTCGCTGGAGGCGATGCCAGGAGGTCCAGGTGGGCCCTTGTATGGGGGGATTGTTTGTCAATGTCGCAGGGATGCAAAACATGAGAAATAGTATATTAGCTACAACGTTTTTCAAGCAATCACTAAATTTAAAAAAAAGGAAATTGGCTACAAAAATTTTTTAGCAATCGCCAAAACTAACACATAGTATATTAGCTACAAGGCATGTCTAGCAGTTACCAAAAATAAGAAATAGTATATTAGCTACAAATTATTTCTAGCTATCACCGAAAATAAGGAATAGTATATTAGCTACAAAGTATTTCTAGCAGTTACCAAAAACAAGACATAGAAGATTAGCTACAAAGTATTTCTAGCAGTTACCAAAAACAAGACATAGGAAATTAGCTACAAAGTATTTCTAGCAATCACCAAAAGTAAGAAATAGTACAATAACTAGAAAGTATTTCTAGAAATCACCAAAAACAAGAAATGGTATATTAGCTACAACGTATTTCTAGCAATAACAATGTGTGTATATTCGAGTATATATATCCTAGCCGCATACTCTTACTCGGTAGGTGAAGTGGTCAATATAAGTTTGGTCGCATTTACATTCCAGGTCATGTCCTGACACCTAATTTCACCTGGGTCGTCATAAGAGCCCACGTGTGTGACATACAATAATACATACAATGACATACCTAAAGCTACCTTTCTCGGACTACAAAGTTAGTATACATACAAGAAGCATATAACATTATTTAATTTTATATATAAACTTATTTAACTTGAGTATTAAAATAATATATAATTTAATCATCATTGAATTCATAATTAAATCCACACAATGCAAATATATGTCATGAAAAATAAGAGCATGTTTCCTAAAAAAAAAATATTAATATTATTCAATATGTTATACAGAGGCAATAGGTCTTACACAGAAACACGTGAGAACACCAACACATGTACTAAAGAAATTAAAGCGAATTTCATACATAAATAGAATTATGCGGGAGAAAGGTTGAAATTACAAAGGAAAAACGAAGAAAAGGCATAAGTGAAAATCGACTGTTGTGCTGCTATGCTCCATAGGAAATGTATTTTGTTCTATGCTCATAGCATTGTTTTCCTGCTGTATGACTTGTTTTATAATGCCTACTAATTTATACTACCTTGTCTTATTAGGACCAACAAATACACATGAATTTACGTATTTATTCTAACAAAAGCATCCCATTTAACAATTGAAAGAGCAAAAAAAAGTAACCTGATAATACTAAATATTTCTAGAAACAACTACCATTAGCAGAATGAACTACGATTAGTGGAATGACCTACCATTATTGAAATGAAATACAATTAGTGGAATGAACTACCATTGGTGGAACAAACTACTTTTAGTGGAATGAACTACCATTAGTGATTAAATACAATTAGTGGAATGAACTACAATTGGTGGAATAAACTACTTTTAGTGGAATGAACTACCATTTGTGGAATTAAATACAATTAGTGGAATGAACTACCATTGGTGGAATAAACTACTTTTAGTGGAATGAACTACCATTAGTGGAACTAAATACCATTAGTGGAATGAACTACCATTGGTGGAGTGAACCAAAATTAGTGGAATGAACTACCAATAGTGTAATGAAGAATCATTAGAGTAATAAAGAACCATTAGTGTAAGAAAGAATTATCAATGAAATGGGGAACTATTTATTTAAGAAATAACCATTAGTGTAATGAAGAACCATTAGTGTAAGGAAGAACCATTAGTGTAATGAAGAACTATCAGTGTAACGAAGAACCATCAGTGTAACGAAGAACCATTAGTGTAAAGAAGAACTATCAATGTAATTAAGAACCATTAGTGTAATGAAGAACTATCAGTGTAACGAAGAACCATTAGTGTAAAGAAGAACTATCAATGTAATTAAGAACTATTAGTGCAATGAAGAACCATTTAGTGTATTAAAGAATTATTAGTTTAGGGAAGAAATAAGAGCTGTAATGAAGAAGTATTGATTGATTGATTGATTGATTTAGGAACTGACATCACAGCATTCGGGACATTCCCATAAAATGAAGAAGTATTAGTGTAATTAAGAACTATTAGTGTAACGAAGCACCATAAATGTAAAGAAGAACCATATATATAATGAAGAATTATAAGTGTAATGAAGAACTATAAAAGTAAGGCGGAACCATTTGTGTAGGGTAGTAATATTAGTGTAATTAAGACCAATTAGTTTAATGAAGAACTATTAGTGTAGCGATGAACTATACGACCTAATAATAATAATACCTACTAGTTAAATAAAAAACTATCATTAATGAAGCCCTACCAGAGGAAAACAAAGGTAGTAATTGTAGTAAACTAAACTGGGGTGTAAATAAAAACAATGCACGCAAAAAGAAAATACAACGATAACAGCAATACAGGCAAAATGGAGCAAACTCATTACTAGTGCAAATAATACAAAATGTAAACAAAGATAAGAGCTACAACATAATGAAGCCAGAAACAACGGCAATCCATTGAAACATTCACTAAACATATCATAGAAACATACAACAGAAGTGCCAGCACGGGAAAGAGAAGGACAGCATCGGTGAAATATGCTCACTCAGAGTATATCATTGCTTGAAAATGTGTATGTACGTGTTTGTGTATGCATGTCTGACTGTCTTTCTGTTTGTCTGTCTGTCTGTCTGTCTGTCTGTCTGTATTTGTATGTGTGCGTACGGGATTGGTGGGTGGGTAAGATGTGTGTGTGTGTGTGTGTGTGTGTGTGTGTGTGTGTTTGTCTAGCTGTCTGTCTGCCTGCCTGCCTGCTGCACGCACACACGCACGCACGCCCACACGCAGGCAGGCAGGCAGGCAGGTAGGTAAGTAGGTAGGTAGGTACAGTGGCGTGCAGAGGGGGGTGCGGGGGTGCGACGCCCCGGGCATCCAGTCGGGAGGGGGTATCCAATTAGGGAGAGAGGGCAGCACAGTGCAGTGGGAGGGGAGGAGGAATGAATTAGGGAAAGAACAATGTAGGGGCATCCAATCAAGGAGTTGGCCCCGGGCATCAAAGAACCTCTGCACGCCATTGGGTAGGTGTGTATGTGTGTATGTGTGTGTGTGTGTGTGTGTGTGTTTGTGCATGTATGTATGCGTCTATGTATGCTTCTATAGATACATGTATGCGTGTATGTATGCACATGTGCTTGTACATCTATTTGCTTGTCTGCTTGCACGTACGTACTTATACATGGTACATACCTACGTACAGGTGTATGTATGTAGGCAGGTATGTGGGTGGGTGAGAGGGTAGGTAGGTAAGTGGGTGGGTTTAGGATGGGTTTAGGGTAGGTAGGTAAGTGTGTGTGTGTGTGTGTGTGTGTGTGTGTGTGTGTGTGTGTGTGTGTGAGTGAATATATATGTATGCATGTAAGTACAATGACTGTAATGTAAAAACCAGAATAAAATCTAAATATAACATAATATGTTTAAAAACAGCGAAATCAATAACTACAGTTAAGAGAAGGAAACAATATGGAAGTGTGCGTGAGCATCATCTACAAACATATAAAATAAGTAACAATAGTGCTGTAAAGTAACATTTATTGATAAAGTGCAAAAACACTATGAGAAACAAACAGAGGAATTGAAGAAAACAAAAAATCACATGCACAAAATCAATCAAAATGTAGCAGTTGCCGGTCAAAGGGAAAAAAAAAAATAATGAAAATGTGTGCTCAACAAAAATGACATCAGCAACATGGCATCAAGGATTATCACCAACAAACGAGTACAATTTTCGTGACGCACGAACTCATTCAATGCCTACCGTCAAATGTTGGTTTGTCTATTCTGCTGTAGGATAAGTTGTCGAGTGCCTACCATCAAATGATGGTTTGTCTATTCTGCTGTAGGTTAAATTATCGAGTGTCTACCATCACATGATGGTTTGTCTATTCTGCTGTAGGTTAAATCATCGAGTGCTTACCATCAAATAATGGTTTGTCTATTCTGCTGTAGGTTAAATTATCGAGTGCATACCATCAAATGATGAATTACATATTCTGCTGAAGGCTAAATTATTGAGTATCTGCCATCAAATGTTGGTTTACATATTCTGCTGTATGTTAAATGATTGTCTACCATCAAATGATAGTTTCAAAGACAGGATCTACATATAACACGTTGCTCAATTTATTGCCTGACACGCTGTATCTCGTCAGGTGTTTATGCTGAGGTATATATCACAAGATGTGAATAGGTGAATCATGATATCGTCCAAATACATCAAACATAGTCACTGAATCTGTCAGGATGTGGAGTATTTGTTATCCCCTCTGTGGTCGCAAAGTCACGGTGAAGTCTTTCGAAAGGATACGCAGTGAAATATGTCAGGCAATAAATTAATCAACCGCTGTTGTGTGGCTTCTGTAATTAAATTCACTAAGAAATATACTGGTTTGCAATGATGGTTTGCGTATTGTACTGTAGTTTAACGCTTTTCAATTTTCTCTATTAAATTTATGACTCTATTTTATTATAACAATGTGAGAGTTGAATACATGGACTGATTACTAACAATTCACAATAGCATCCACATGGAAACACACTAGGTTACTGCAGTTGGGGTAAGGGCTAAGGAATATTTAAGAAAACGAGTTCATGCTGATTGTATAGAGATTAGAATCGCATTAATACTTCAGGAATTCATTTAATATTTCATGAATTCATTTAATGAACTTTTATATATTTATATATAATTTAATGAACTAATTACTATTTTAAGAATGCATTTAATGTTACTTCTATAGCGATGTAAAACTAACTGAATGATACTTCACGAGAACATCTCATAATACTATTGTATAGACTCGAAACTCATTAATATATCATGGCAAAATTTCATGTTTCTCTTACAGAGAACTGAAACTCAATAATATTTTATGAATACATTTAATGCTACTCCCGTAGCGGTATGAAACTCAGTTATATTTCATCAAAACATCCCATGTTATTATTGTAGTGTTATGAAACTCTTTAATTGTTCATGAACATTGTTCATGTTACACTTAACGAAGCATGAAAACACTTAATGTTACTGGTATAGATGTGTGAAACTCATGAATACACTGCCACAATACGTATTGAATGAGTTACATGCCGCACACTATCGGAATTTCTCGTACTCCTATTGCAAAATTTCGCGCAGTTTGTGTACATGATGCCAGCATTCCTACATGGTGTTATAAAAAATCCGGATTTTTTAGATAACAACAAAGACAACGCTTTCTGAATTTAACAATGAACGTGCCTACTGCATAATCACAGGCAAGTAAGTAACACGACAAGGATAAGATTATACGAATAGAAATTATACGAGATTATAAGGATAGAAAGAATTATAGAAATTTAAGGGATTATATTAACAGATGGGATTATAGGAACAGAAGAGATTATAAGAATATACGGATTATAGGAATATAAAGGGTTATAAGAATACACGGGATTATAGGAATAGACGAGGTTATAGCAATAGACGGGATTATAGGAAAAAGGGGGGGGGGGGATTATAAGATTAGAATGGATTAAAGGAATATAAGGGATCATAGGTATAATCACCCCCCCCCTCCCCCCAACCACACGCAAAAAAAAAGAATACACGCACTAACGCGCGCGCGCGCAACTTGTGTTCGGACTCAATTGCCGTCACAGAATAACAACGTTGTAACTGACATCTCATAGTGGCACTTCATAGTGATATCTTGTAATAGTAGCCTTGTCTCATAGTGGCATCTTATTGTGCCACCTCATAGTGGCATCTTATTGTGGCACCTCACTGTAGTGACCTCATTTTGGGACCTTGCAGTAGCACCGCCTAATCGCACCTCACAGTGGCCCCACTTAGCACCACCACACAGTGACAGCTCACATTGTTACTTAATACTAGCCCATATTGTGGTATCACACCGCGGCACCCGACTGTGGCACCTCATAGTGGCATCGAATAGTGGCATCCCATCGTGGCGCCTGACTGCGGCACCTCATAGTGGCATCTAATAGTGGCATCGAATAGTGGCATCCCACCGCGACACCTGACTGTGGCACCTCATAGTGGCATAGAATAGTGGCACCTCATCGTGGCATCTGAATGTGGCACCTCATAGTGGCATTTTACAGTGACATCGAATAGTGGCATCTCACCGTGGCACTTGACTGTGGCACCTCATAGTGGCATCTAATAGTGGCATCTCACAGTAGCACCTCACAGTGGCATCTCACAGTGGCACCTGCATGTGGTACTTCATAGTGGCATCTTATCATGGCAAATGACTGTGGCACATCATAGTGGAACCTGACTGTGGCACCTCATTGTGGCATCTAACAGTGGCACTTTAATGTGGCACCTCATAGTGGCATCTTACAGTGGCACCTGCATGTGGCACCTCATAGTGGCATATTACCGTGGTTTGTGACTGTGGCACGTATTAGTGGCATCTCAAAGTGGCACCCGACATTAACATATCATAATGGCATCTTACCGTGGCACATGACTGTGGTATCTCATAGTGGCACCGATCCACACAATCCCAAGGAACCAAAATGGCGGTGACCTACACCTGCAGTGGGGATCCTTTTCTTTATGAACGGCCATTTTGGATATTTATAACATCATTCGCGAGCCATACAAGAGTATATGTGTCTATCCCGTTATGCTCTCGTGTCTTGTCTGTCCCGTTATGGCCATTCCTTGCTTGTCCCTCAAAATGTACGTTATTATTATTATTCACTTGTTATAAATTCATATTGCTATGAAAAAAAAAGCTTCTAGATGTACTGAATTTCGAATCTCGCCTGAGGTTGCCTGGACTGATTCAGTGCCGTACAAATTGTAGGTCTGGGCGGCCAAACGTGGTACACAGTCAAGTGAACAAGTATTATCAAGTAAATTTCCCTTCATTGAGCATTAAAATTGCGGAAGACGGGGAAATGAAACAAATAAAATTATAACCACAGTATGACGATATATATATTTTTTTAGTCAAAAAGGGAGGTCACATATGGCGATATATTATCCTTCGACACTGAATCATTTCATAAGGCCAGACTATGTGATTTCGTGGACCGCATACGGCCCGCTGGCCGGATGTTTCCCGTCCCTGTACTACAGCAGCAGCCAGCTTCCTGGGGGTATCAAGGTGAGTTTGTCGAAGGCTGTTGTGAATCACTCACCGGAAGTCAAGACCTGTGTCAGCGGGTTGTGTGTGTCAGTTTACATTATGCGGTGTTAGTTTCGAATTAAATCATACCAAGATGACGTCATAAGTCAGAGAGTAGTAAACATTCAAGTTTAGTGACATCTGTTGAATGTACACTTCCCATAGAGAGAGTGTGTCTGAGTGCGTGTGTCTGTGTGTGTGAGCAAGAATTAATGTGCGAGAGCGAGTGTGAGTATGTGGGAAAGATAGTATATGGGTGCTGAGGAGTGTGAGTATGTGTCTGTGTGAGTACGTGTGTGTACGTGTGAGAGTAAGAGTTAGCGTTTGTAAGAGAATGTGAGTGTGTGATAAAGATAGCACATGTGTGTGGAGGAGTGTAAAAATGTGTGTGTAAGTACGTGTGAGTATGTGTGTGAGAAAGAGTGAGTATGTGAGAAGGAGAGTGTGAGTATGCGAGGGAGTATATAAGTGACAGAGTATGAGAGTGTACTTATGTCAGAGAGAGAGAGAGTGAGAGAGAGAGTGAGAAAGAGAGAGAGAGAGAGGGAGAGAGAGAGAGAGAGAAAGAGAGAGAGAGAGAGCACGCAGTAGAAAGATTTGATTTGATTTAATTTTATTTTCAAATGGTCACAAATTAGGCACTCAGGCTCGTCTTACATTCGGCCCTTCCAATCACTCATTTTTCGATAATACATTTACATAGGGAAAAAAACATTGTCAAATGAATATTGTAAACATAAACAATGTATATTACCATGTTGTGAGATTTATCCCCAGCCCAGCCACACATCCCCACCCACGCACACATTCCCCACCCACCACACATCTCCCACCCACACACACCCTAACCCATCCTTACATCCCCTACCAACACACATCTCCCCACCCACACACACATACCCCCACCCATCCAATAACCCACACACACTCACCCACCCACATATCCTCCACCACCCACCCACACACCCCAACCACCCAGCAGAACACACATCACCCAATCAAATATCCCCCACCCACACACATTCTCCTGCCAACCCACACATCCTTCACTTACTCACACACACACATCCCGCATCCACCCACCCATCCCCCACTCACACAAGAGAGAGAGAGAGAGAGAGAGAGAGAGAGAGAGGAAGAGAAAGAGAAAGAGCAAGTATGTGTAAGAGAAAGAGCGAATATATGTAAGAGAGAGAGAGAGAAGGAGAGAGAGAGACAGAGAGAGAGAGAGAGAGAGAGAGAGAGAGAGAAAGAGGGAGTATGTGTAAGAGGGAGTGAGTGTGTGTGTGTTTGTGTGTGACAGAGAGTATGAGTATGTGAGAGACAGTATGTGTGTGACAGGGAGTGCGAATATATGTGTGTGTGTGTGTGTGTGGGAGAGAGAGAGAGAGAGAGGGAGTATGCCAGATAGTATGACTATATGGGAGGGATTATGTGTGTTTATATGTGTATGTGTGTGTGCATGTGTAAGTGTGTGTGTATGTGTGTGTGTGAGTATCTGAGGAGATTAAGTGTGCCATATAATGTGAGCATGTTAGAGTGGGTATGTGTGTGTGTTTAACGGAGAGTTTATGTGAGAGAGAAAGCCAGAGGAGAAGGAATAGAGAGAGAAAGAGATTGAGTGTGGGAGAAGGAAAGCGAGGGAGAAATCGATAGAGAAAGAGAGAGAAGTGGGCAGGATACATAGCAAGATTAGAAGACAGACCATTAAGTAAAGATAATAAACACAAGTTACAACCAGGGACTATAGATCCGTAGAGTTATAGTTACACCGAGGCTGACAGAGAAAACAAATAGTCACAAACATTGGTAAACATTGTCCAGAATCTATGGCAGGCGATCATACACGAGGAAAAATTATGAAGACACACACACGCAGAGATTGTCAGTAGAGACAAGAAAAGATAGGAATGCAGGCATGCCCCGATTTACTTCGTCCGAACTGACGGACATTCTGAATTTCCGGCATTTCGCAAATTTTAATATTTGTATTTGAAGTTAAGGCTCATTAGCGAGGTATCCCGAATCGATCTCAAGTGGAGTCCAAAATGCAACATCGGATGCTGAATTCAGTCAACAACTGGCTGCTTGCAGCAGGGTTTGTGAACTACAATGTAGTTGTCATGGAAACAGGAAGTATCACAGCAGGCTCACCGGGAAGGAATTCAAGGTAGGAGAGTTAACTTTGAACTGAAGAAAGGCATAAATATCGCAGCTTCGCTGTACTGGCCATGAAGCACCTTTCCTTCAGGAGGAATGAGCGGGAGTAAGAGGGAGGATGAGGAGAAATGTGTGTGGCTGTGTTCAGATTGGTTTTTACTTCATTTTCTCTTCAGATTCACTTCTTACAGTGCTGGACATGAGATACATTACAGGAGCGATTGCTTCGACTTACGGAAATGTTCAATATAAGGATCATATTTGGACAAAAGTAACGTAACTCTCGGTGTGTGCTTGTAGATTCAACGTAAAAATATAAAATATAGGGAAGAGACCGTACGATGAGACATAGGAATGAGACAGAGCGAATGAGACAGGCAGAATGAGACAGTGTGAATGAGACGTGGAGCATGAACGATTAAACAAAAACACACAATTAAACACAGAGATAATAAAATATTGGAAATAGAAACAGGAAATAGTGATTATATATGAAGACATTATGAGGCAGTGATAATAAGAAGGAGATAATAAGACGCCGGTAATGCACACAAAATAGACAGAGATAATAAACCGATGAAAATAGATAGAGGAAAAACGATAGAGATAATAAAATAATGAGAATAGATGGAAAATGATAGCGATAATAAGACGACGATAATAATATAGATGATACTGAGGATAAGAAAGAGAATGAGTTCGAGAATATCATAAAGGGAGTTAGCAAGTGGCAAACAATCAAAGAGTGAATAATAGAGAAATAAAAATTATGACATTATGAGAGAGGACGTGGGCATAGAGTGTAGGACTGGGAGACTATAATAGACAGAATGAGACATTCGCACAGACTGAAACTTTTTAAAATGTTACTCAAAAAAAAAATTAAAAATTAAAAATAACGTGATCAGAGAGGAGCAGATAGAGATAGAGAGAAAGAAAGAGAGAGAGAGAGAGAGAGAGAGAGAGAGAGAGAGAGAGAGAGGGGGGGGCAGAATGTAATGACAGAGCGAAAGTAAAAGTGTGAGACAAGACCGAGCAAGAAACAGAGTGGTAGCTTATTTAGAATAATATAAAAATAGTCAGACGGAGACCGAAAGTAAGTAGAGAGCAATAGAGAAACAGTCAGGCAGACATGAGAATAGAGAGCGAGATCAGAATAAACGTACAAACTTGAGATCCAAAATATGAATGCAATCAACAACGTCAAACAGACGGGCAGACATAGTACAACAGAGCGAGGTAAAAATAAACGTTCAAAACTGACAGCCAATAGATGAAATGCAATAAATTATGAGAAACAGACCGGCAGACATAAGAAAACATATCGCGATAAGAATAAACGTACAAATTTGACAGCGAACACATGAAATGCAATAAATGACATGAAACAGACAGGCAGTCATAAGACATCAGAGCGAGGTAAGAATAAAAGTACAAAACCGACAGCCAAAAGATGAGATGCAATTAATGAGGTGACACGATGCCAAATTCAAACATGTCAAGAGATTCCATGCAGGTAAGTACAATCATGTAATGGGCGCCATTAGATGCTGACTGCCGCGTGCCATTCACACTCACCGGATCCCCAGGTGATCCGATAGGGCCCTGGGAGTGGGAGACGGATAATAGTTTAGCTACATTCCTTATCCTTAACTGGATAATTTACAAGACATTAGGTGCATTAGTGCATGCCTAGCTACAGCAGCCCTGCGTTTACTTTTTGAAAACAGTATTCAAGCAAGCATGTTTTTTTTAAATATTTTTTTTTATTTTCTGAGTTTACGACGTTTGTTGACCAAACTACATTCCCAAATGAATACAGACACGTTTGCCAGCTGTGTCTGTGTTACTGTTTATTCAGACATAACATGACACTCCTGCCTGTGTCTCTTCATTGGTTGTTGAAGATGTGGACGGGGAACCTAATGGAAGGTCCCGAGTGCTGTTTTGTCTGTTCTTATCACAATTCCATTAACTAACCTCAACTCCTGACAAGCAGGCTATATCAAGGTACACCAAACAGGCATACATGGTTCCATGTAATTAACTGTTGTAGGGAGATGACGTGTTATGCCTCCTAATTTTCTAGGCCACGGCATAACGAGGTCAGTGGCCAGTTACCTTCCTCGCTTCATCTCCTTATAACGAGGAATCTAGGTCGGCGCCAGCAGTAAAGATGGTGGTAGAGCTTTTTCATTTACGTTTACTGCAGTCAGAAAGCTGGGATAGCTTTTCGGTCAGTCCTGCCGGCGTAGCTTGACAGCTCGCCCAGGCGTCCAGTGGTTTTGCATGTATCACCTTGTACCGGGAGGGCGCGCTTTAGCGATGCTACTCTTGGCCTGCGTGTGCGTGAATAGTCCGTCTGTCCGTTAGATATCTGGTTGATCCTGGCAGTAGTCATATGCTTTGCGAACTGTTGAGGCTCAGCCCCCAGATCAGGAGATTTGTTCGCAACTTAGAAGAGTAATATCTTCTGCGGGGAGAATCTCGTTGGCCGCAAGTGTGTGTGTGGTCTGTCCTGGCGGTCAGTCCGTCTATCCGATGGATAGCTGGTTGATCCTGTCAGTACTCATACGCTTGTCTCTACGCTTGTCTCAAAGCTGGAAATTAAAGGAATTGACGGAAGGGCCGTTTGCACGAGGCTCTGGGCTACCATCTGTTTTTGAGAGCCAATACATACAAGAATAACTGGCCTGTGGCAGTCTAACGCCCACTGCACCTGCGTTCGTCTCCGGTCGTCCTGATATTTCTTGCCACTGGAATAAGATGGATGCAGGCGAGAGAATGAGGCCGATGAAGTTGCGCAGCTCTTCCTCACTATAAACAAATTCATCGCGCAAGTCATTCTTCATCCTATTGTCTTCATCATTCCTGATGGACAAACTTGGATGAAATGAATGGTCCTCATCATTCCTGATGGACGAACATCCATGACACCTCTCCATAGCACAAAACCTGGGTTGAGTTTAGAGACCATGTGCTGTCCATGCAGCATGATCCCTCTCTCCGCCTGTCTAGTTTACTCCAGAGACCATGTGCTGTCCATGCAGCATGATCCCTCTCTCCGCCTGTCTAGTTTACTCCAGAGACCATGTGTTGTCCATGCAGCATGATCCCTCTCTCCGCCTGTCTAGTTTACTCCAGAGACCATGTGTTGTCCATGCAGCATGATCCCTCTCTCGCCTGTCCTAGTTTACTCCAGAGACCATGTGTTGTCCATGCAGCATGATCCCTCTCTCGCCTGCCTAGTTTACTCCAGAGACCATGTGTTGTCCATGCAGCATGATCCCTCTCTCGGCCTGTCCTAGTTTACTCCAGAGACCATGTGTTGTCCATGCAGCATGATCCCTCTCTCGCCTGCCTAGTTTACTCCAGAGACCATGTGTTGTCCATGCAGCATGATCCCTCTCTCCGCCTGTCTAGTTTACTCCAGAGACCATGTGTTGTCCATGCAGCATGATCCCTCTCTCGGCCTGTCTAGTTTACTCCAGAGACCATGTGTTGTCCATGCAGCATGATCCCTCTCTCGCCTGCCTAGTTTACTCCAGAGACCATGTGTTGTCCATGCAGCATGATCCCTCTCTCGGCCTGCCTAGTTTACTCCAGAGACCATGTGTTGTCCATGCAGCATGATCCCTCTCTCGGCCTGCCTAGTTTACTCCAGAGACCATGTGTTGTCCATGCAGCATGATCCCTCTCTCGCCTGCCTAGTTTACTCCAGAGACCATGTGTTGTCCATGCAGCATGATCCCTCTCTCGGCCTGCCTAGTTTACTCCAGAGACCATGTGTTGTCCATGCAGCATGATCCCTCTCTCGGCCTGTCTAGTTTACTCCAGAGACCATGTGTTGTCCATGCAGCATGATCCCTCTCTCGGCCTGCCTAGTTTACTCCAGAGACCATGTGCTGTCCATGCAGCATGATCCCTCTCTCGGCCTGCCTAGTTTACTCCAGAGACCATGTGTTGTCCATGCAGCATGATCCCTCTCTCGGCCTGCCTAGTTTACTCCAGAGACCATGTGTTGTCCATGCAGCATGATCATTCTCTCGGCCTGCCTAGTTTACTCCAGAGACCATGTGTTGTCCATGCAGCATGATCCCTCTCTCGGCCTGCCTAGTTTACTCCAGAGACCATGTGTTGTCCATGCAGCATGATCCCTCTCTCGGCCTGCCTAGTTTACTCCAGAGACCATGTGTTGTCCATGCAGCATGATCCTCTCTCGGCCTGCCTAGTTTACTCCAGAGACCATGTGTTGTCCATGCAGCATGATCCCTCTCTCGGCCTGCCTAGTTTACTCCAGAGACCATGTGTTGTCCATGCAGCATGATCCCTCTCTCGGCCTGCCTAGTTTACTCCAGAGACCATGTGTTGTCCATGCAGCATGATCATTCTCTCGGCCTGCCTAGTTTACTCCAGAGACCATGTGTTGTCCATGCAGCATGATCATTCTCTCGGCCTGCCTAGTTTACTCCAGAGACCATGTGTTGTCCATGCAGCATGATCCCTCTCTCGGCCTGCCTAGTTTACTCCAGAGACCATGTGTTGTCCATGCAGCATGATCCCTCTCTCGGCCTGCCTAGTTTACTCCAGAGACCATGTGTTGTCCATGCAGCATGATCCCTCTCTCGTTCTGCCTAGTTTACTCCAGAGACCATGTGTTGTCCATGCAGCATGATCCCTCTCTCGTTCTGCCTAGTTTACTCCAGAGACCATGTGTTGTCCATGCAGCATGATCCCTCTCTCGTTCTGCCTAGTTTACTCCAGAGACCATGTGTTGTCCATGCAGCATGATCCCTCTCTCGTTCTGCCTAGTTTACTCCAGAGACCATGTGTTGTCCATGCAGCATGATCCCTCTCTCGGCCTGCCTAGTTTACTCCAGAGACCATGTGTTGCCCATGCAGCATGATCCCTCTCTCGGCCTGCCTAGTTTACTCCAGAGACCATGTGTTGTCCATGCAGCATGATCCCTCTCTCGCCTGCCTAGTTTACTCCAGAGACCATGTGTTGCCCATGCAGCATGATCCCTCTCTCGGCCTGCCTAGTTTACTCCAGAGACCATGTGTTGTCCATGCAGCATGATCCCTCTCTCGGCCTGCCTAGTTTACTCCAGAGACCATGTGTTGTCCATGCAGCATGATCCCTCTCTCGGCCTGCCTAGTTTACTCCAGAGACCATGTGTTGCCCATGCAGCATGATCCCTCTCTCGGCCTGCCTAGTTTACTCCAGAGACCATGTGTTGTCCATGCAGCATGATCCCTCTCTCGGCCTGCCTAGTTTACTCCAGAGACCATGTGTTGTCCATGCAGCATGATCCCTCTCTCGGCCTGCCTAGTTTACTCCAGAGACCATGTGTTGTCCATGCAGCATGATCCCTCTCTCGCCTGCCTAGTTTACTCCAGAGACCATGTGTTGTCCATGCAGCATGATCCCTCTCTCGGCCTGCCTAGTTTACTCCTGAGACCATGTGTTGTCCATGCAGCATGATCATTCTCTCGGACTGCCTAGTTTACTCCAGAGGAAAGGTAACACTAATACATCTGGAACAAGACAAGATGCAGAAGATGTCAGATAAGCAAAGCAATTCTATAACTTTCCGCCTGTCGGAGCTTCAATCCTAGATAAGTCGCCTACCAAGGCTTAGGGCCTACCTTCCCTGCCATGACATTTAGTCTTTAGGTTGCATTTAATGATTACATAACTAAATATAAAGTGAAATTGCATTGCCGTGTGTATACGACATGTGAATAATTTGGCATGTAAATATACGACTCGTGTTCTGGTTCTGGGAAAGCTATTGGTCAAGATTCCGGGTTAGCAGAATGCCACACAGGAACACACTAATCTAAGCCTGTATAAGTACATATTAAACACCATGGCAAATTACTTGCACAGCAATTGCTACGTCTAATTCACTGTATTATCAAGAACAGAAAATAAACATAACACAGAACAAAAGAAAGCAAGTAGCACTCTCACACGTGCGAACTCCCATACTTTAACTTTAAGCCAAACTACCAAGAAATACTCTATACATTGTAAACCGCTTAAGGCGATCTCAGATGTAGCGAATTTCTGTTGTGAAGAACAGTATTGTATTGTCGTTGTACTTCTACATGCTTGAACTCTTATAAGAGGAATTTCAATTAAGAAGAACTGTTTCTTGTGTCTCAGGTGTGTTCGCCTTATCAGGTATGCACTGTATTATTATTGCATTAGGACTACATTCAATCATATGTAAATAGCTTCAGCTCCAAATAGAATTTCCATTCTTTGGCAAATATTACAGGCGTCCATAAGTCGTTAGCTCAGATAACAACATTAGAAATATATGAATTGCTAGTGACGCAGATGCCAGAAAATATTATGTGAAAGCATTGCAGTCAGCACCAACCGTCAAGTGAAGAGACAGAAACTATGAAACTAAGACTAGGCATAATAAATAGAATCTTTACAGTCTGTCTATGTCTATTGGGGCCATTCAACCTCTGACCATTTGTTACTACTTTATTTTACGTTGCCATAACCACTTGCTACATGAATTAATGTTATGGACGCCAACGTCCAAAGAATGCCAACCAGCCAACACTAGACGCCTACGTCGAAAGAAGCTCAACCAACCAACACTAGATGCCTACGCCCAAAGAAGCTAAACCAGCCAACACTAGACATCTACCTCCAAAGAATGCCAGCCAGCCAACACTAGACGCCTACGCCCAAAGAAGCTCAACCAACCAACACTAGACATCTACGTCCAAAGAATGCCAGTCAGCCAACACTAGACGCCTACGTTGAAAGAAGCTCAACCAACCAACACTAGACGCCTACGTCCAATGAAGCTCAACCAGCCAACACTAGACGCCTACGTGCAGTGAAACTCAATCAACTGAAGTTTAGGGCCGATGTCCAGACGCTCTCTAACTACAGAACTACAGAACTACAGGAAGACATGGAAGACCAAGAAACAGACTGACAGCTTCCTTGAAGGATGCATGACACAAATTGAAATATAAACCCGAAGCACTCCAGAGCATACATTTGGCTCAGGACGGAAAAGTTCAAACCGCCTACATTTTACGACGTATGTGGGTCATAGATCATTACCTATATGGAGCAAACAAAGAAGTATAGAGACACAAACCCAGACATTTAGTAGTTTAACTGATTCCGTGACAAACAAAACGTAAGTGTGGATCAACCATAGTACACAATCAAATGAACAAGCATTATAATGGGAATTTCCGTTCACTGAGCTTGAAAATTGTGGAAGATACCACGAAACAAAACAAATAAAATGATGACCTTAGTATGACGATTTATCGTCCTTCTGTCCAAATGGGAGGTCACATTTGGCGATATATTATCCTTAGTCACTGGATCAGATAAGTCCTAAAACCCGAGGCAGTACTGTAATTCTTCCGTTAACACGCAAACTCTATCCCAGACTAATTGCCACCGTTTACAGACAATACGTGAAATGACAGGAGTTTATAGCCATGTCACTTAACAGTGCAATTAGCCACACACAGTAATGTTAATATTAATGAAGATCGTTAGTTCTCCTAGTGGGTTAGTTTCTATGAGTTAAACGCATGCATGTGGTCACTTACGGGGAGTCCTATTGGTCCTGAGTCTCCCAGATCTCCTTTGTCTCCCTGAGATAGTCAGATAATGGCGGAAAATAATGGTATTGAAATAATGGGATAAATCACACACACACACACACACACACACACACACACACACACACACACACACACACACACACACAAACACACACACACACACATAAACACACACAACACACAAACAAACACATATACACACTGATGAATACAAAAACCTTGATATGAGCACAAAAATTTATCTAACTTTAAATATGTAAATATATAAATTACACACAAGAGAACTGTAACCCCCATTGCGGTGTAGTGGTGAGTGTATCCGCCTACCAATGTCAATGTTCTGGGTTCCGTTCACAGCAGTGGCAGAGGTGAATATTATCTGACCAGTATGGTCTCAGCCGCCCTCCCTGGCGAAGGTGTTATTGACTTTCTCCGTAATCCCGTATATCCACGTCGGGTAACGCAGCTGCGCGAGATTCGGTACCGGATAGCGAGCCCTGGTTACTTACAGGGGTATGTGAGTCAGTCGCTAAGAAAGCAATGGCAAACTATTGAGCGTAATCTTGCCGAGACATCAACAACAACGGTAAAATGCTGGCGTTGACAGCGATGTCCTGTAAATAGGATATGCGATTTTTAAAAAAAGAAGTATGGTCTCAACTTGATAGATAGACAACCACATCTACCAGTATCCAAGAATGACCTATCAGCCATATCTACCAGTACCCCAGAAATACATATCAATCAACAACGATATTAATCAGTGTACCAGAATAATTTCTATAATCTCATCACGGCCTGTAGAGAATGGTGCTGCAGTGAGTTACCAGAGGATCTGACCGACACTAAAGACCCCGAAGAAATATCAGACGTATACAAACTCAAACTGCTACTGGCAACATTAATATTGGGAATCTTCTCTGGCCGTTGAAGATGGGAATTTCCGGGGTGCTGTGACGTCAACTCAACTCAACTCAATCTCTAAAAGACACATATCTTACAATATCTCAACACAATCTAATAACCTCGTCCCACACCGTGAGATCCACATAAACAACATTACACACCAATCGTGTTGAGCACATTCTTGTCACCCTTTCAGTTTGTTTACAGTGTCTCATTTTTGTGTCCACTACTTTGAATAACAACATTGATTACATTTCTTTAAGCAGGACATATTCATTTATCTCTTTAATCGGTGTATACTTTATTTTACAAAGTCATTACAGGACGTTGCAGTACTGGCTACATGTGATTTACTACCCGGTTTTAGTTCAGTAGTTTGCCATTGCTTTCTTGAACGGGCAGCGCATCATACCGTTTAAATCAACGCAAAGCGGTCTGCGTCCAAATAGCCCACTGGAGATTAGTACCCCTCGACTTGGTGTGTCGGGGGATTATGAAGTTGCCCCCGCTCATAATCACATAAACCACAGCGTCGGTTTTCTGTTATAAAATAACTGTATTTGTGATTGATTTAAATAAATGTTAGTATCAAACGTTATAAATTAATTGATATATAATTTCTAAATCACGGGTTTTAATGACTGTAAGTATTGGACAGTTTGGTTAGTTGACATGAATTCACTCACGTGGTCACCCTTTGGTCCCACTGGGCCTCTATCTCCCTGCAATGAGAAAGGTTGCCAATTGTTAGCACCTGCCTTCTAACAGCTGGTTAGTTCTCCGTATGTTAGTAAAACTGATTTTACAGTTAGTTAGTAACAGTTATTTTTTCCCCAGTCAGCCAAATATACTTGATGCAGTTAATAACAGATACATCATTGGTTAGTAAAACTTAAATGTTAGTGTAAAAGCAAGTAAATAGTGGCATAGTTAATTATTTACCATCAACATCTTACTGTTAGTAAAAGTAATTTATTTATGTTTATGTTTAGGTAGTTATACATTAATTGGGTTCATTTACACGGTCAAACTATGTTTATAGTTACTCGATAGAGAGTTGGTTTTACAGATGGGCAGGTGAAATGTTATTTACAGTTAGTTACAGAAAGGTGTATTTTACGGGTAGATAAACATATCAAGAGTTCACAGCCAGACTGTAAACAAGAAGTTTTACAGTAAACATACACAGATCAACACTTCAAAGTCAAATTGCAAACTGTGGCGGTTAGATAAACAGGTGACAATAACATTGCTATACATGTGTTTTACCGTTACATAAACATTTCACAGCCACATGGTTATGTATGGGCTTTACAATTATATAAACGGTTCACAATAACATTGTCATACGTGTGTTTTACATTTACATAAACAGTTCACAATAACATTGTCATACGTTTGTTTTACAGTTACATAAACAGTTTACAATAACATTGTTATACATGAGTTTTACCGTTACATAAACAGTTCACAATAACATTGTTATACAAGTGTTTTACCATTACATAAACAGTTCACAATAACATTGTTATACAAGTGTTTTCCATTACATAAACAGTTCACAATAACATTGTTATACATGTTTGTTACTGTTTTATAACCAAATAAACAGTTCACAATAACATTGGTATACATATGTGTTACTGTTAGATAAATAAATAAACTGTTCACAATAACATTGTTATACAAGTGTTTTACCATTACATAAACAGTTCACAATAACATTGTTATACAAGTGTTTTACCGTTACATAAACAGTTCACAATAACATTGTTATACAAGTGTTTTACCATTACATAAACAGTTCACAATAACATTGTTATACATGTGTGTTAATGTTAGAAAAACAGATAAACAGTTCACAATAACATTGTTATACATATGTGTTACTGTTAGATAAATAAATAAACTGTTCACAATAACATTGTTATACATGTGTGTTAGTGATAAATAACCAAATAAACAGTTCACAATAACATTGTTATACATGTGTGTTACTGTTAGATAAACAAATAAACTGTTAACATTAACATTGTCATACGTTTATTTTACAGTTACATAAACAGTTCACAACCACATTGTTATACACGTGTTTACTGTTAGATGAACAGTTCACAATAACACCGTCATAGATGTGTTTTACAGTTACATAAACAGTTCACAATAACACTGTCATACATGTGTTTTACAGTTAGATAATAACGCTGCTATGAGATCAGCAATAGAACAAGTATAGTTACATAAAACTATACGCTAAATATTAGTAAAGCAAATGTACACCAAAGCAATAACTTGTTTATTTTACATTTAAATAGTTATTTTCAAGTCAGATAACACGACTGTTAGTTTACAAGCAGACAGTATAATTACTTTTTTACGGTTACACGATGAGACAAAACGTAATAGTTCATTGTATCTAAGTTCGAAAGTTTAAAGACACCTATATCTTTGTTGCATTCATGTTTTCAGACTATGGAAAAAACTACACCATCAGTTTCTTGGCAAATCTTTGTTGTATCCACGTTTTCAGACCCTAAGAAAAGACACTTCCATCTGTGTTGTATCCACGTTTTCAGACCCTAAGAAAAGATACTTCCATCTGTGTTGTATCCATGTTTTCAGACCCTAAGAAATGACACTTCCATATATGTTGTATCTATGTTTTCATACCCTAAGAAATGACACTTTCATCTGTGTTGTGTCCATGTTTTCAGACTCTATGAAAAGACACTTCCACCTTTGTTGTATCCATGTTTTAAGACACCAAGAAAAGACACTTCCATCTGTGTTGTATCCATATTTTCAGACCCTAAGAAAAGACACTTGCATCTGTGTTGTATCCATGTTTTCAGACCCCAAGAAAAGACACTTCCATCTGTGTTGCATCCATGTTTTCAGACCCTAAAAATGACACTTCCATCTTCGTTGTATCCATGTTTTCAGACCCTACAAAAAGACACTTGCATCTTTGTTTTCTCAATATTTTCAGACCCTAAGAAAAGACACTTGCATCTTTGTTGTATCCATGTTTTCAGGCTCTTAAAACGACTCCTTTATCTCTTTGTATGAAAAGATCTTCGTGTAAACAGATCTTTGTCGTATCCATATTTCCTGACTCTGTGAAAAAAAGACACTTCCGCTGGTGTGTAAAAACATTGTTGTACCTACGCTGTCGGACTCTACACACGTTTTTATTGTCAGACACTCCTTGATTTATCAAACTGTTCATAACCAATTTAATCGATCCATTATTATTTCATATATATTTTAAACTTCCAATTAGTTAGTTAGTTAGTTAGTTAGTTAGTTAGTCGCAGTTCCAACTTCACAGCAACGGGTCGTCCCCATTATGCTCCATTCCTGTGCCAGTGAATATCACACAAAACACTCCCCACTGCCCAATGTGAAAAGTGGAAAAGACAGGAGTCTCGACAAACGACAGCCCGCACAGATACACTGTGCATAATGCCGCCGCCAGAATGTCAACACAATAGTCCCCCCACACAACTTCCAGTTCATTTCTGATGGAATCGGCAGTCATTTTCCCATCTGGAACTTCCAATTGCTTCTCTCGAATTTAATGCCTTTGATTTCTTTACCACTAACACATTATATGATCATCTTTGTAATAAATGTGCGTTGTAATCGCTTCAATGAGTATCATCGTTTTAAAAACGATTATTGTGTCATATGTCTATATAGTTTTACAAAGCACTGTTAGTGTACGTCTGTTGCATATTATATTCTGTAGAAGATGATTCGCATGATCACATATTCTTCTTCTTCTTCAGCATTCCAAGCCATTGCTGCAGATACAAGCCGTCTCCATTCGTCTCTCTGGTTGACCTTCTCTTGCCAGTCGTTAATTCCAAGTGCTTATAGGTCTGTATGTATATTATCTCTCCACCGTCTTCTTGGTCTACCTCGGGGTCTACGGTCATTTATTTCTTGAGTGTAAGCGAGTTTTGTTTCCCTATTATCTTCCATTCTTTCTATATGCCCCAGCCATTGTAGTCTATTAGCCTTCATGATACCAGTGATTCGCGGGGACTTAAACAAATCATAAATGTCTTTGTTACTTCTTCTTTTCCACTCTCCACTTTGTGTATCCTTAGAATGTATGCGTTACATAATGCACGCCTCTGAATCGAAATATTCTTCAAAGTTCGTACCTGTCTCCAGTGTTTTGTTTATTTTCATGTTTTGCTCAGTCTTGAGTGGAAGACGGCAAATATTGTCAGTGTAGGAGCTCTCCACAGAAATGAGCACTGCGCTGGCTGGGTCAACAAGACTGTACCATGTCAACACCACTGTACCGTGTCAACGCCACTGTACCATATCATTACTACTGTACCATGTGGGACCAATTATGCATTATCTCGGAACTGGGGAGTGAGTTCTGTATTTGATCAAATATTTTCATAAAACTCCATTCGCTAGTTACAATTAGTCCGGATTATCTTATCATCATCATCATCATCATCATCATCATCATCATCATCATCATCATCATCATCATCATCATCAGCATCTTCTTCCTTCCTTCCTTCCTTCCTTCCTTCCTTCCCCTCCTATTCCTCCTCCTCTTCTTCTTTACTTCTTCATCTTCTTTTACTTCTTCTTCTTGCTTCTTCTCAAGTAGCTCTTCTTCTTCCACCCCCTCCTCCTCGTTCTCTTCCGTCCCCTCTTCCTCCTCATCTTCTTCCTTTCCTTCTTCTTTTTATTATTTATTACACTTATGGAAAACCCGTTTCGACTGATCTTACACAGAAAACGCAACAGATTACGCAAGCAATAAGCTTGCCATATTAAGATGTTATTAAGCGCGTGCAAGTGAGAAAAAAAATAGCTTGGATGTTTACCTTAATACCAGGTGCTCCCTGCAGTCCCATTGGGCCCTAATTATTTGTTGGAAAATGGAAGGAAATCAATGACATCCTGGTGAGCCAGGTACATGACGCACAAGGTGATTATATATTCTTACGATAATCTATAAAGGTACATTTAATTACCTACATTTGTAGTATTAAACTTCGGAAGTAAGTGTAAGTACGTATACTTGTATAACTAAACTTTGGAAGTAAGTGTAAACAAGTATACATTTATAACTAAACTTTGGAAGTAAGTGTAAATGAGTATACTTGTATTACCAAACTTTGGAAGTAAATGTAAACAAGTATACTTGTATTTCTAAACCTTGGAAGTAAGTGTAAGCTCGTATACTTGTATTTCTAAACCTTGGAAGTAAGTATAAACACGTAAGTTTGTATTAATAAACTATGAGTGTTTACAAATCATGTTGTTGTTTTTTTTGTTTGCATATCTTATTTACAGGACATCGGTGTCAGCACCAGCATTTTACCGCTGCTGTTGATGTCTTGACAAGTTTGCATTGAGTAGTTTGCCCTTTTGACAAATCATGTTACTATCAGTAATTAAGAAATTACAGGAAACTGTCTATATTCATTCATATAAACTATGAGTGTAGAAGAAATCATCTATATTCATATTACAGAGTAAAAGACATAAATTTTATTCATATTGCTAAACTATGGATACACAAGAAGTCACCTTTATGAATATTACTTAATATTGACGAAGAATAAATCACCTACATTTATATTTCTAAACTCTGGATGTACGAGCAGTAACATGTATGCATATTACTAAACTATGGATGTACGAGCAGTCACATGTATGCATATGACTAAACTGTGGGCGCAGGAGAAACCGCCTGTACGTATATGACTAAACTGTTGACGTCAAAGAAATAATCTATATTCGCACGATTAAACACTGGGTGTAGAAAAATATCTCTTGTATTCGTATGACCAAACTATGGACTTGAAAGAAATCACTTCTATTGGTATGACTAAACTATAGAACTACTGAAGTAAGTAAATGACATCTTGTCACGCAAGATGGCGTATTATATATATATATATATATATATATATATATATATATATATATATATATATATATATATATATATATATATATATATATATATATATATATATGTGTGTGTGGTTCTCTAGCCCCATATTTTAGACCAATCGGCACTCCATGTGTGACGTGGCCAACATCCCACCCGTCGCCAGCACTTCCCAGGAGACGCCCTGGAACTCATCTCAGGTTTGGTTCATCAAGGAACCGAGGTCAGTGGAAACAGTATCTACGTCTCCAAGGGGATTCGAACACAGGGCACCTCTTCGGCAGCTAAGGCTTCCAGGCAGCGCCCTAACGCCGCTCCCAGTCACTGAGAGGCACTCATAAAACAGTTGGTATCATATGGAAACACAGTAGACAGCAGAAACACAAGGAGACAATCAACACGCACACGACACCAAATCTGCCTTGTAGAAGCCATAGACGTTGTTCCGAGAGGAGGAAAATCTCTATGGCCAATTGCTCTAACGCACTCGTTGCCTTCTCACACCTGATGATATTATTCCAATGGAGAAGTTTGGACATCGATATTTTCATAAAACTACTTTTCTTTGTTGTTCTATGTGATATGATTTTGTTTTGTGAGTGCGAATCAGTGCGTATATATATATATATATATATATATATATATATATATATATATATATATATATATATATATATATATATATATATTTAAAGATCCGCTATGGGTTTGTCATGTGACCATCACATGTTGTTGGCCCAAATGCACGGAGGAATAGGCGGGCTACTCTGTCCCTCAATTTGCAGACGAAAACCGTAGGATTCGAACCCTCGTCCGACCGTACTCGTGACCTTCTCCGACTACACTTAGACGCCAGCTGAATAAATGTATAACTGTATGTATACCCACTTGTATAAACTGTCACATAGTATCCCTGTTCTACAAATACCCGTGCTTTCTGTCGCCTAATGTATCTCTTGTAAATAATATGTCTGCAGTGACTACGTATACACAAGTAGTACAGTAACCTACCTCTCTATGTTTCCGTGCCAGTGTTAAGAGAATAAGAAAACTACCATAAATACACGATTTATAGTCATTGACACAAACTATCTATTACTGCAGCATTAAACATACGATTGAATGCACAATTCAGAACAAGCTAACAGTTATCGTTATACAGTGTGTTTGGAAAGTCTCACTACACTCTGTATGTAGAATAACTTGGAAAAATGAAGTACATTGTTCTACATACAAAGTGTAATGAGACTTTACAAACACCGTGTATAATGAAACAACCAGGGAGTGTAAGATCATGCGGAGAAACAGCACATCTAAACACATGTGCATGAATCTCTGGGATCTGAGACTCAGTCAATCAATCAATTAGGTGCCGTCTCCACAATGAAGATTGGCTGCATTGGATCTCGAACTCTGTCTGTCTCTCCCCTTTATTGTACATTCTGTCAGACTGCTATTCGTCCATCTCTTGATCGTATCTTCCACTTATCTTTTCACTTTCCACGTCAGACTAGGTGGACAGAATAAGAATCTTCATGCGCTTAAAGTTAGTTGCATATCCTTTACAGGACGTAGCAGTCAACACCAGCATTTTTGGGCTGTTTGGAATTCCTGGGCAAGTTTACGTTCAGTAGTTCGCCATTGATTTCTGGGCATTATCTACTTTCCATATTATCACTGAATCCACACCATCAGACGAGCCCACTCCGACTTTTGAGGTTCTTGTAATTTACATTCCCAAGTCAAGGACGAGAAGTCAACACTGAAGTCCAACTCACCAGTGTGAGGATTGAACCCACTATCTCGGCACCGGCACACCGGAAGTTTAAGATCTGCCATGCTGATCGCCTATGTTAGTTGTGTTTCACGTATTTAAGTATCTTAACAACACGTCTATTTAATTAGCCATTGTACCCTAGCAAATCCGGCAACAATCAATATGTTTTTACTTCTTCCGTTTATGTCCCTAGCAGCAAACAAACATGCATCATCAGCATCAAGTGTCATACCGGCTGGCGTAGGCGTTCATGACTCTCCACAGATCTCAGTCTTTGGTTTTATGGATCGACTCTGCTGTTAATATTCCTTAATGCCACAGTACCAATCCATCCAGCAGCATTTCTCTTGGTTGGCCTCTGCCTCTCTTCCCCTCGATCTTTCCAGTTGTCACGATGTTCTCCAATGTCTCTCTTCTCATCACATGACCAAAGAAAGATGTTTGTCTCTTTTTTATTGTTGCATATAATGTTCTCGTTTCATTAGCCTCTTTCAGGCAGACGTTGTTAGTTACGTTGGCACACTGCGTACATATAATATCTCAGCTTTTTAAAATAACCGCTAGACAACAAGAGTGTAATCTTGTCCTGTCTATCTTTACTGATGACACGTGTGTAGGTTTTGTTCTGTCTTTGTTCTCTATCGCTACGTAGAATTTGACTGAATGCACGTGTGTAGGCTATGTTCTGTTGCGTTATGCAGATATTTTTTGGGAAGTTTACTTTCAGTAGTTTGCCATTGCTTTATGAACTAGCGGCACTCATACCATTGTATGAAGACCAGTGCAAGATGGACTGCTTCCAAATCGCCCGCAGCATTCCGAAAGCGGAATGCGAGATTACGAATTGCATTACAAAGCTGACATATTGTTTCAACAGGTAAAATATAACGTTTGATGAAAATAAACATTATTCTTGATGTTATTTGTGTAGGTTAGTTAGAAATATAACTCAAAATTAGAATGTTTACAGAACTCACCATTAAACCGGGTGGGCCTGGCGGTCCCGGGTACTGTAGAATATTGGGATAAAAATGAGATAAAAGATAAAACTTGCTGCCTGGTGTGATGTTGGCTGTAACTTAAGATGGGACATAAAACTAAACAGGTATGGCAAAAGATGGGACATAAAACTAAACAGGTATGACAAAAGATAACCAACTAGTCACTGAACTCCCAAACATTGTTAGGTAAACTGTACGCTGATATTCGCATATGGCAATCTAATAGCAAATAATGCAGTAGAGTTTTGATGTATTCGTGTGTCAAATTACTAACAAAATACTATATGAGGTGAGGTTACCAGCTATTTGCCTCACAGCCGATATTTCCCAGAAGTATCACTGATATAATGGTACGCGACAGGGTTGTAAATAACCCCAAGAAACTCTGAACCAATCAAACCCAACCACCCTTGGGAGTGTATCCCTGTCGGCTGTCTGTTGGTAACGCAGCGTACTAACTACTACACCACCAAAATCTCAAGAGAATATTATTACTTAATGTTTATCATAATTAATTTATCAGTAATGTGTAGCGTACTAACTAAAATGCCTTCGTGACCCCAAGGTACTATTAATACATATCTATCACCATTAACTATCTATCACCATTAACTATCTATCACCATTAACTATCTATCACCATTAACTAATCAGTAAACATCATGTGCCACATATATTGAAAGGCAGAAGATCAAATGGCTCGGCAATCTCGTCAGAATGCAACGCCATCAACTACCAGCACTGGCACTACATCAGAGAAGATCCGATACTAGAGCAAGACGACGCCCGAAAAGAAAATGGATTGACGACATCAACGACATTGTACAATCACACGGAATGACACGATCCAGTGCCACCCATTGGACGCAGGACTTCAACTATTCCTCCCCAGGTCCCTTGACAGCAAAAGTGGATGAAGATGACGATGATAAAATAATGAGTAATATTCAGCACATTAGTTTCGTTACACTATGACGTGCAGTTTGTAGAAAGTCTCTCTCATCAAAACCAGCCTGAACGACTTGATTTTGCTCCAGTCTTCCACTTAATCCAATGTCATTTTCATGTTCTGTTATGTCCCGTGCCCTACTAGGACCCTGTCTCGTGTTCTCGTAATCACACCTTGTATCATTAAACTGTATAGGCTAAAACTCATTGTGCCAGGTTTAATCCCAAATGGCTTGGTCCATCAACGCAGAAAGGCAAGCAGTCTACAGAGAGTGCCGGGAGCATAGAACTAAGCACGAACTCCGTAGCCCAATAGATGACCCCCAAAGGTCTTTAGAAAATTGTATTTGTGGTCTGAACCAGGCAGTCTGGAAACAACCCCACAACCTTCAAAGAGCGAGACTGACGACCTACCCACTTCACCACGAAAACTCCCCATAAAATGTCTGAACCATGTGACACTTAATGTGACCACCAGACTTCAGCTGGCGAGACCTCCTTGTACTTGACGTTGGTCAGCGACATGAACCCCACTGGTCGTCTAATCTATTACTCACAAGTGGTCCTCAGTTAGTTTCCAGCTTGGGGTGTGTTACCGGGTTCAAGTCCAATTCTGTTTCCCAGCAAATACTTCCGTGGGGATGTTAATGCTAATTATTTCACAGAGATCTGGGCTCAGGGCTTTGGGGTTACAGCTCACACCTACCATAGACCCGTTGTCAAACTCGACACCCTTGAATTGAGGTAATCGACGGGGGATATCTCAGACCATTGAAACAACACTATTAAAACTTTCACAGATATTGATTAACACTTGTGGAAAGACATGGGGGAAAATGCAGAAATTAGAGAGCACGCTAGAGAAAAGACACATTAATAGCCACTGGTAAATAAGAATTGAAACCGATCGCGTGCAACCATGGACCCTAGACAGATTCCTTCTGGATAGATGGTATTCAGCTAGCGGCAGCAGGGTTCAAGTCACACTGGCGTACAGCTTTAAATTGCTTTCTTTTTTGCTTATTGAGATCAACATTTTTCTGTTCCAACATAGGAATGTGAATTATGTTTAATTGTACAAAAATTAACCAAAAACAGTTATGCTTCATATCCTACTGGAGAGTAAGACATGAAATTACATCAATATAGTAACGGAACCCTCAGTAAGTGAAACCCTCGCTACTTGTCTTGTCTTCTGTACCCAATACTAGAGTGCAGACAACAAGATGACCTTACAATGACGACGACGGTTGTCATCAATTCACACACAGATTGTTTTAATCTGTGAGGGAGAAGACAGTGCCCAGTTTATGAGTGTTGTTGTTGTTGTTTTTTTTTAAATCATGCGTTATCCTTAAACGCTTAATTGTCACTTGGTACGGATTGCTACATAATTTATTGTCATGTTAATCTTCATTCCTTACCCCTTCTCCACTACCTCCTCCTTCGATTATTCCTGGCTCTCCCTGCACGTGAATAAGAGAATAATCTGGATAATATACAAATACTTATCTGAGAATAATTTGGATAATATACAAATACTTATCTGAGAATAATCTAGATAATATATAAATACTTAACTGAGAATAATCTGAATAATGTATAAATTCTTATCTGTCTACGTAATTGACCACGTTACATGTATTACCGAAGTGTTTATATATATATATATATATATATATATATATATATATATATATATATATATATATATATATATATATATATATATATATATATATCTTAGCTAAATAATAATTTACCTTTGTTTGAAACAGATAAGTGAGACATTGTAATATACATATACTGCTATATTTATTGAAATAGTTTCTTAAAGCTGTCTACGAAAAATTGCTCTATTTATAATTTTTTTAACAATACAACTTATTGTCTAGTATTAATAAACTGTATTTACAAGTGGTAACTGATGCAGATTGCTGTAGAATATAACAAAACACTATGGTCATTACGTCGTGTTATGTTATGTTATAGTCTGTAACTTAATGCGAATTCATGGGAAACATCTAAATATGATCAATACGTCATGTTATGTTATAGACTGTAACTTAATGTGAATTCAAAGGAAACGTCTAAATCTGGTCACCATGTCATGTCATGTTATAAGCTATAACTTAATGTGAATTCAAGGGAAACAACTCACTGGCGGCCCAGGCAACCCAGGAGGACCGATCATCCCTGGCGTACCCGGTAATCCACTCTCACCCGAGTCTCCTTTCCGACCCGGTTCTCCCTGGGAGGAGTCACAAATATATCTGGTATAAAAACATTGCCACCCTTCATTCTCTTCTTCATTCCTCTTTCGAGTTATACCTAGTTATGAATCTCAAAGATGAGGTTGTTAAAATTCGACATGCATCTTTACAATGTTTGCTTCCTAGACAAGATTCCACCCACATAGCGGGCACCATCTTCCAGTGGGTAGGGTTTTTTTTTCCTAAAACATGTTGCCAGCGCAGCAGATTACGGCCTACTCTTTGCGATTTCCAGCTGCACGTACACAACTTGCACTGTTTTTCGCCATTATCCGAGAAGTTTAAATATCGAATCCACTGCCTAAGCGATCACGGAGATTGTGCATATTTTAGTGCTCACTCTATTTGAACTAAAGTGTAGTCAGTCACGTGCTATTACTTCTAGTGCTCTGGACTGATTTTTTGCATGTGGATTATCTTTCTCTATTACCAGTGTCCCTCGCCATCAGGCAAACTGACTCCAACTTCTGAGGTACTTGTAATTTGCGTCCTCAAGTCAAAGACGAGAGGTCAACATTTTAGTCCAACTGACCGGTGTAGGGGTTGTACCCGCTACCTCGGCATCAGCGCTCCGGAAGTGTAAGAACGAGCTCTCTTATCCATTCGGTCGTGCTGACCTCCCAGGCACCAATGCTTCTTGGACAAATGCCCAAAATGTTGGGACAGAACCCGTTCCTCCTGGACCTGAGGTGAACACCGAACCTCCTAGCCACGACTCCACAGCGTTACGCTAATTTTACATTTTGTAACTGATTCAGTGCCAAACAAACAAATAGGTTTGGACCAAACATGTAATAATCAAATGAAGAAGTAGTATAATGTAAATTTTCACTCACTGAATACTAACATTTCGGAAGATACCAAGAAACAAAACAAAGATGGCGGTGATCCTAATATGGCGTCTTTCAGTTCCAATGGGAGGTTCACTTGGTGATATATTATCCTTCGGTACCAGGGCCGTGCCGTGCTATGATACAGAGAGGCGCCCGCATCAGGCGGCACCGTAGGAGAGCTTCATAAGGGGGCGGCATTTTTAAAGAAAACAACATGTAAGGGGCGGCATTTCGAAGACTTGCATCACACTGAGAAAATCTACCACATGGTACTGTTCGGCACTGAATCAGTTAATCAACTGATAATCGTGTATCTGGTTTCGTTAAAGTGAAATGTTCCTGTTCTGTCATACTTGAGGAAATAAATTGGTACTTCAATTTTAATTCACCGCAAACAAGAAGTATCCCTTAGAGCCTCATTTGCATCGGTCCGGCAAACATTTTCCGGTTTAGTGTTCGGTGGACTGCTGGACCGATCGATGGATGTTTTTTAAGTTTTTGGGCCCGTAGGGCCCTCACTGTCGACCGATGCAAATGAGGCTCTAAGGGATACTTGTTAATACTTGTTTGTTTGCGGTGAATTAAAATTGAAGTACCAATAAATTGAATATATGACCAAAAAAATGAGAAGTAGAATCTGTAAACTTGACTAGAACACATTCACGAATAACAAACATGAACGTTGCGGCCAAAGCCGTAACAACGGCACAATGAAGACATAGGACAAGGGCTGTTGAAGGCTCATTATAGCCGACTTTCAGTGCGAAGATGTCGTTTGAAGATGATTGTATAAACTGCCCAGTATCTAGTAATAAGTAAAATGTAAAACTAAAAGACCTTGTGACGTATTGTGTCGTATGGTGCTAGACTCATATTTGTATAGACCAACCGGTACTCGATGGGTCATGTGATCAGTAACATGTCTGCCGCCTTTACTCCCGAAATCTAGTAATGGGTTACAACTTCAGAGATAATTGGTAGATTACGCCAATAACATATAAGACATTGAGGCTGAGATTAATAATGCGTATGTTTCAAAGATCCGATCTGGTATAGTCGTTAACAATGCAAAACTGGCTTATTTCCGGTCTAGCCGCTTTGTTATATTCATACAGCTGGATTCCATAACACAGGTGTCGACTCCAAAACAAGGAAACAGATGAGTAACTGTTATATAATTTAACTTTTTGTTTTTCTTGTTTCATGTAGTTGTATGGGTGTACGTTTGTTGTTTGTGTGCTGACGAAAGCTTTGGCTGCAAGGTCCATTTTGTTACATGTGATCCTGTTCTAGTAAAGCTGACCGTCTCCTTCTGGTGTTTTGGTGATTCATTCATGGTAAAGTGATTAGTGCGTTTGCCTGCCAAGACAGCAGTCAAGGATCAAACCTCGACATAGGCAGGACTGTTGTGTTTTCCGACAATGCGACTCAGGAGTCCACCCAGCCTCATTAAAAATAGGTACCAGACGATTTTCATAATTGTGGAGGATTGTCTAGTAGAGGAAGGGAGCTATCAACTCCATCTCATACGTTCCTTCTCATACTTCACAGACAGCCGCTGCAGTAGTGTCGAGGCGGATGTTTACATTTCACCTGGGCTTCCAATTGACCCGGCCTAAAACAGTTACACAAAAAATGTCATGGCAAAGTGAAGGCGGGCGGCGTGGCATTAACGACAACACTCCTGCAGTGACCAGTCATAAACACTCCGCTGCGAAGTAAGCACGCCCGGGGGCTTCTGATCGTCAGAAGCGGGCCCCCTTTCCGAAATGTTTCAGCCCTTTTCGGCATTGAGCGGATCCACCCGGGTCATGACTCCGAGTGTCTTCTCCGAGTGCGGATTGATCTATGAAAATAAGGGTCTATCACCATTTGCTCGATGCGTCTAAAGGAGTAAAAACAATGGTCCATGGTCTGACACGTTACACCACAAAAGATTTATGTGATGTGGGACTTCTTTTATTTGCGTCCCTCGGCTTTGAACACAAACGTAGTCCATACACGTGCTACTACTTCTAGTAGTTTCCACACACTAAGGAGCGCACTGGGCTGACTTTCTGTGTGGGTTAGCTTTCCCTATTACCAGTGTCCTTCGCCACCAGGCGAATCCACTCCGACTCTGTGTTTAGTCACACCCACCTTTTCTCCTCTTTTCTTCCTCCCCCTGTTACAGGGTTGTTTAATGACCGTTTCTAAAGACATAACTCTTTAGGACAGAACGAAATAGGACTGATTTATGTCTTTCTCTGAAGACATAGCTTTATAGGACAGAACGACATATGACTATGAATGTCTTTCTCTAAAGACGTAACTCTAAAGTATAGAACAATATAGGACTGTTGTATGTCCTTCTCAAAAGTCGTAACTCTATAGAACAGAACTATATAGGGCTGTTTAATGCCCTTCTCTAAAGACATAGCTCTATAGGACATAACGATATAGGACTATTTCATGTCCTTCTCTAAAGTCACAACTCTATAAAACAGACCCACTAAACATTAAACATACTTCACTTTAAGAACTTTCATTCTTTCATTTGTATAGTTACGTCCCAAATTTAATCAAATCTGTACTTGATGCACTGTCTAACTGCTGAATACAGCCAGTTGAAATATCCGGTAACTTTCCATTGAGACGTACACACTTACTGGAGGCCCAATTTTCCCTGGAATTCCGTCAAGGCCGTTTCTACCTGGTACACCTTGACTTCCCTTCGGACCCTGAGGATTCGTAATGTCATTGGCTGAATGTATGTTTCTATTTTAAACATTGGCAGCATGTGTGTTTCTGTTTAAAGCATTGGCTGTATGTAAGTTTCTATTTAAAACATTGACTGAATGTATGTTTCTATTTAAAGCATTGGTTGATAGTGTGATATATCATTGGCTGACTGTATGTTTCTATTTAAAGCATTGGCTGATAGTGTGATATATCATTGGCTGAATGTATGTTTCTATTTAAAGCATTGGCTGATAGTGTAATACTACTTCATCATGTTAGACAATTCAAACTACTATGTGAATATGTGTTTTGAATATTTCAGCTTGAAGGATGTATATTATTCATATTGTTTATGTTGTGTGATTTCTGCAGTATGTTCCTGATGAGATACAGCGAAATATTTCAGGCAATAAATCGGACAGTCAATTGTTTGTGTCTTCGTTATTAAAATTCAGTACTTTATTAAAAAAATAGAGATTCAGAAAACGTATGGATCAGACAGTATCCACAATGGTTTACACTGCATGAAACTTATATCCATGTAAAAATGGTGTTCATCCAGTTGCAGACACTGTATAAGAAATGTGACACGCTACAGATCTCACATATACTAAGTCACGTTGTATGTATTAGGGTGATCAGCTCCCTGCTCCGCCAGCTCAGAGAAAATTCGAGAATCGTCTGTCAAGACAGCTAGGTGTCAGGCAGTCAAAGGATACACAAGATCCGTTATAAGTTCACAATTAACTAATGGCTGGCGTTAAGGTAATAATTTTGCAGGGATATATATTTACAGATCAAACCAGCTAATAGCTAACATTCTATAAAAATGTAAAACCAAACTGCAGCACTTAATTTTCAATTAAGCAAAAGCATGTCAGCATTGAAAGTATCACAGGTAAACTGACGTAAACAAAATGCTTGAAGAAAACAAGACTAAACTGTATTTACCTGTCAAAATAACAACTTTCCACATGCAACCGTCTGGTGTGATATGTGCTATTTTTCATTGTAAACACAAAACACTTCAAACGGCTTGAAACCATTTTAAGAATCAGAGAAATCATGATAAAACAATGCAGACATGCAGTAGTGTGACAGAGTCCCAGAAGCAATAGCCTAAGACATACTGTGTTTGGGTTAATTAGTTGGGTTAGTTTTCCGTTGTCTCCTACCTGCTGACCGGGAAGTCCCAGAGATCCTTTCATGCCTCTATGTCCGGGTTCTCCCCGACTTCCCGGCGGTCCTTGCGGCCCTGGGAACCCGGTGAATCCAGTTTTGCCTCTAGCTCCTCTTCGACCCTGTTACATAGAGCGCGGCGAGAACGTTTAAAGGAGAACATGTAACAACGCTGGGCATATACTTAAGTGTTACAAGAATGGACATAAGTGTCTGGATACTGACTTTAACTATTTCAAGAATGGACATCGATGTCTGGACATTAACTATCCCAAGAATGGACATCGATGAACGGACATTAACTATCTCAAGAATGGACACCAGATGAATGGACATTAACTGTCTCAATAATGGACACAGATGAATGGACATTAACTATTTCAAGAATGGACAAAGATGAATGGACATTAACTATCTCAAGAATGGACATTAACTATCTCAAGAATGGACATAGATGAATAGACATTAACTATCTCAAGAATGGACATCGATGAATAGACATTAACTATCTCAAGAATGGTCATCGATGAATGGACATTAACTATCTCAAGAATGGACACATATAAATGGACATTAACTATCTCAAGAATGGACACAGATGAATGGACATTAACTATCTCAAGAATGAACACAGATGAATGGACATTAACTATCTCAAGAATGGACATATATGAATGGACATTAACTATCTCAAAAATGGATATAGATGAATGAACATTAACTATTTCAAAAATGGATATAGATAAATGGACATAACTATCTCAAGAATGGACAACAGATGAATGGACATTAACTATCTCAAGAATGGACAACAGATGAATAGACATTAACTATCTCAAGATTGGACATCGATGTGTGAACATCAAGTATCTCAAGATTGGACATCGATGTGTGAACATTAACTGCCTCAAGAATGGAGGTAAGTGTCTAGACAATGACTTTAACTGTCTCAAGAATGGACATCGGTGTTTGGATACTTACTTTAACTGTCTCAAGAATAGACATCGATGTCTGGACACTTACTTTAACTGTCTCAAGAATCGATATCGGTGTCTGAACATTACTCTAAATGTCTAAAGTATAGACAGCAATGTCCAGACACTTAAGCTGTCTCAAGTATAGACACCAATATCCTCCAGACACTTAAACTGTCTCAAGTATAGACATGAATATGACCACCATAACAAGCTATGTAGTGACGCCATGTTTACCCCGCGGAAATACGGTGTCAATCAATCAACTGAACACTGAACTGCATCAGCTATAATATACTAAAGCATTAATACAAACTCGTAGTGCTTCGATTATGCTATGTGGTGCGTCCCACGAAGCCTGCCAATGAATTCCTTGTGTTGATTCTAAATGGTTAATACCCGGTGTGAAAATGTTGGCAGTGTCTTTAGTTAGGGTGTGTTTATGTGAAGTGCTGAGGTGACTGTGCAACCGTGCAGTGGAGAGGGAGCAATCATTCCGCATGCATCAATAATTTGTTAGCAAATAAACAGAATAAGATCACGATGCAAATCATTATTATTGAAATCATAATAAACAGCTCAATGGAGAATGCATGTTGTCTCTTAATATCTTTTAACTACATATTAATATTAAATTCATCAGTATGAACCCATTGTAAACATTGTCATTTCTTGCCAGTGGACTCAGGCGAGAGAGTGAGGTCGACGAATTGCGCAACTCTTCCTCACTTTAATCCAAATCATCGCGCAAGTCATTCTTCATCCAAATTCTCTCTCTGATGATCTCACTAAAAGCTTTTGGAATTCATCATGACACTTGGAAGACTGTTGCCAAAGACTGAAATTCGTGGCGTACATCATTACGCAAGGGTGCAGTCACTTGTAAAGCAACCAGGATTGCAAGAGCTGTGAAGAAAAGGCTGGATGAAAATGACTTATATAAGGAAGCCTTAAGGACCCAGCTTACACGTAATATCATCTCCCCCAGCATATCTTCATGGCCTATATAAGGAAGCTTTAAGGGCCCAGTTTACACGTAATATCACCCCCCCCCCCCCCCCAGCATATCTGTCAAAACTTTCATTTACTGCCAATATAGTACCTTGAGGGAGGTGTATGGCGGAAGGGTCTTTGAGCCTGAGGAATAAAGGCCGCCTGGCTAGTGCAGTCGCCGCGAACTGTGCAGGATAGGATTTTCTTTTTTCCCCTGACAGAAAAAAATTCCACACCTTACCGAGGGATCGAACCCGGGTCTCCCGAAGGAGAGTCCGGCGTTCTAGCCACTCGGCCAGCCGCTCCTCGAATCTTCATGGCCAAATAAGGAAGCTTTAAGGACCCAGTTTACACTCTTTGAAGCATACTGACACAAGGTGCTAGCTCCAATTCTATAGCCACCATTCCGCGCTAGATGGGTGATGTTGTCACTACCACAACGACCGCCTTTCTTCCCAAGATAATTTCTGGTACACGTTTTAGGTTTAATAAATCTGGGAGTCCGGATTAATTTTTAAATATCCACCTAATTGCGAGTTTGAACCCATGACCGCGGGGCAGGCAGGCAAGCATTCGTGACGCAGCAGGCAGGTTTATTTACTACCCGCTAACTACACTTGAATCCTACCACCGTGAAAGCTATTGTCTTAGACAAGTGCTTCCTTGTCAGCTCGATCATCTATCTTCGCAGCTCCTGTATCTAGTACTATGTAAACTCTCCAGTCGTACAAATATGTGAGACATGGGGACATTCGCACAATCAATTACAATCATCCCATATCATCTTGTTCCTCTTGTATATGCGGTGTCGAGGTAAAGCATAAACAGCGGAAGAGTGCCTGTTTATGGGCTTCATGTCTCGAGATTCCCATAGACTGTTATTCCCTTTGTCCATCGTTTACAAGGTCGACCGCTTCAATTGTTACATTGTCCCGAGTTAATTGATATAATTTCAGGGCCCAGAGCAACACATCTCTATAGTACATACCCGTTGGTGTGCAGTTAAATTTAATAACCGTATTAATGCTAATAAATATAAACAACATGGTTGGATCACACTTTTCTGTAAACATTCTCTTCTTTCCAAACCATGAATTGTATTGATTATTTACCCTTTGTCCCCTCTCGCCCCTGTCCCCCTTCTCACCGGCTGGTCCTGGGGGCCCGAAGGGGCCTGTCCGTCCCGGCAAGCCCAATTGCCCCTGCGAATACAAGAATCAATGCGTGTTCTCATGCGCAAGCAACAAACAAATGCATTAGAAGAAACGATAATAACAAATACAAGCTTGTTCATCTTGAATTCAGTGTCCTGAAATTGTTGCAAATATATTTTTAGCACAGTGTTGTTTATGACTCCACTTGTCGGGAATCTACAAATAGCACTGACATTGCAAGAAACTAAATACAAACTTGATGTCATTTGTTTTAAATCATCTTTTATCATATTCTTAAAAGGATGTCATTAAATGGAATTTAATGAATATCAGTGTTAGATCCCGCCTAAACAAATTAAACATTTTAATGGAATTTAAAGGAGTATCGGTTTTAGAACACACTAAATTGATTGCATTTTATGGGAGTTAATTGAAAATTAGTTTATATTACGCTAAAACGAGGATATATTTTCATGAAATTTGATTAAATATGTTATTTGGTGAAGATTTACATAACGCTAAATGAGAGTACATATCAATGGCATGTAACTAAACATCGCTTCAGATGACGTGGAAGGAAACTGATCACCCTACCTCAGATACCATAATCTAGAATGTGTGAAGCACTAATGCTTTCCATCCCAACGACAGAACCTACTTTCCTCGCCGTCTTTCATTTCCAACAACTTTTAGAAAATACTTAAAATTATGTGGTACCCTTTTAGAAAACACAGAAAATTATGTTGTACCCATTTCAAAAATAATGAAAATCATATGATACCCATTTAGAAAACACTGAAAATTCTATGATACCCATTTTAACGAGGCTATCCCCCAACAGAGTCCTTCTGGTCAGAAAATAGTGGTCTACCACGTCTGATTGAGCCCAGCCAAGGAGGAGTTGCGTTTTCTATAAATACTGAAAGACACGAAGTTTTAAGAAAGGTAAAGTATTGGATATACTACAAGTGTATTTTTCCCTTCACGTTTTCTTCGCTAGCCGTTGTAGCTGTCAAAGACACAAAGCTTTAAGAAAGGTAAAGTATTGGATTTAAATACATTTTGTTACGTATCCCTTACGGGACGTTGCAGTCAACACCAGCATTTTTCAGCTGCTGTTGATGTATTAGGCAAGTGTTACGTTCAGCAGTTTGCCATTGCTTTCTGAATGACCGGCTCCCATACCAGCACGTTATAACACAACGCGACACGGTCTGCTGCACAAATCGGTCACAGCTGAGCTTCGAACGCCTGGTTCGACTACAAGTGTATTCTTCTCTTCACTTTTTCTTCGTTAATCGTTGTAGCTGATTTCAAACACAGAGCACGCACTCCGTAGCACCGGCGAGATCCGGAGCCTATGTTTATGGTGCGTATTATGCGGAACAACAGACAGATCAATGTAGCTCAACTCAACTCAACTCAAGTGTTTGTGCAACCGAAAGACACTGAATGATAGACTTATATCAAGTACATTTCTTGGGGGTGGTTGGAGATTTACTGCTATGCTCTAATGAAGAATACGATTCATTTAAATAACATTGTGTCGGGTAAACTGGGAAATCAGATCTGCATTTCTGGCAATTTACATAAAGTCTGTTGGAGAACATGCATTCACTTAAATATAGTATTTACTAATAAACACTCACCCAATTAAAAATGTAATATTAAAAAATTATATAAACAACATTACGAGAACAGGCTAACTGAATCCTAAAAACACCCACCCAATTAAGAATTTACTATTGAAGTAATTATACAAAAAAAATTAAGGGAGTGGACTAGCTTAATCCAAAATAAACATTTTGTCCAAGTGTTAATAACAACACAACACAAAATTACAGTTGTGAGCAAACAGAAGCGTGACATATAGTTTAGTAGTTAGTTGGTACAGGAGTTTGAGGATGACCTCACTGGTTAGTCTAATGATAGCAATCTCAGAAATCTCACTGCGAGTTAGACAAAGCAACTAAGTTACACCTAGTTCCTTTAATCCCAAAGCAACGTAGAATGTGTGGTTGAGTATTCTTCATGTATGTCACTCAGCGTGTCAAGTATGGCTGGCTATTCGTCATGTGTGATTGGCTGTTGTTCATGTGTGATTTGCTATTCTTCATGTGTGACACTCAATGGATATTGCGTTATTGGCTATTATTTATGTGTGATATTCAACGGATCTGTGCGACTGGCTATTCTTCATGTGTGATACTCAACGAAGATCGAATGGAACAGACCAGGGGGAAGACCGAGAAGTAAATACCTGGATGGCTTGGCCACGTGGTATGGTCGAGACAGAAAAAAGTAGCTGATCTACGACTCTGGCGATCGAGTAAAATGGCAAAACATGACCGCCCAAGCGTATCGGCATGGCACATGATGGATGGATGGATGGATACTGAACGTTTCTTGTGTGATTGACTATTCCTTATAAATGATACTCAAAGGATCTTGAGTGATTGGTTATTCTTTATGTGTGATACCCAACGGTTCATGAGTGACTATCAATCTTTCACGTGTACCCATCAACGTGTCATTCGTCATTCTTCATCGTGCCACTGGTTATTCTTCATGTGCGCCTCTCAACGTCTTACTGGTTATTGGCTATTCTACACTTGCACCACCCAAAGCCTCACGTGTATTCCCCCATTCTTTGTGTGTACCCCTCCGTATGTCATGTGTACCACTCCGTACGTCACGTGTACCCCTCCGTGTGTCATGTGTACAACCCAGTGTGTCATGTGTACCACTCCGTGTGTCATGTATACAACCCAGTGTGTCATGTATACAACCCAGTGTGTCATGTATACAACCCAGCGTGTCATGTGTACCACTCCGTGTGTCATGTATACAACCCAGTGTGTCATGTATACAACCCAGTGTGTCATGTATACAACCCAGCGTGTCATGTATAATTGTACTTCTTAAAGTAACCAAGCGACATCTGACAGTGTATGTTATCTCTCAAAGTGTATATATTTCGCCTTGTGTAGAATCAATCCACACGTGATTGTGTTGGTAGCATTAGTCCACAATCTGGCTGCTGTAACTTTCTAGACGTGAAAAAGCCAGCCCGCAAGACCAAACTAAGCACAGACACTAAACTAATTAGGCAGTGAATGAGTTAATAACAATCTGACAAGCAGGACTCAGTAGGGGTCAGGTGGTGTGGTCCGTGTCGCATGATTCTCGTTCATTCAGTTAATTACTGTATAGTATGATGATGTTAGCGCTGGTTAGTAAAACATGTTAGAGTCAGCATAAGTCTGTAGATGGTTCTAGAATGTTCGTGCCAACAATCTGGAAGCGTGGGAGGTTAGTCGACATCGAAGCTGATACAATAGTTTGGAGAAGAGAGGTCATCTCAGGGAGAGGGGTGATGATATCCGTGCAACCCCATCCCTCTTCTCTCGCTTTTTCAACACACACACACACACACACACACACACACACACGCACGCATGCACGCACACACACACACATATATATATATACGGTACTACCTGGTTTCTGTTAGCGCCGAACGTTGGGCGGCGCTTACAAAACCCGACACCCCACATTGTGCCAACGGCTTCGGGCGGAAGAGCGCAATTGGGAGGGTACAAGCCTTACCCTGGTGCGAGGAAATGCAAGCTAAAGACAAATTTGTCATGGCAGGGCAGACCAGGCCCTAAGCCTTGGTTGGCGACTGGTCTAGGATCGAAGCTCCGACAGGCGGACAGTTAGAGCATTGCTTTGCTGATCCGGCAGCTTCTGCAGCTTGTCTTGTTCCAGATGTAGGGGTGTTACCTTTCCTCTGGAGTGAACTAGGCAGGCCGAGAGAGGGATCATGCTGCATGGGCAACACATGATCTCTATATTTTAGCCCAGGCTTTGTGCTATGGAGAGGCAATAACTCCATCCCTGGTCTTAACTGGTCTCGGAATCAAAGCGAGAGGCAACTGTTACGGGTTATAAGTCCTTGTCAGTTGGCGTAGACACGGGGCGCCACGCGTTGCCTCTGACGGTGGGAGACACCTATAGGTGTCACTGATCAGCTACCGCCCGCCTCAAGCTGGGCAGCCCCCAGCCAATTGGGTGCTGATCCGCCACAGCCTGCCTGCTTCAATGGGTGCTTGGGGCTAGGACAAAATCTGAATTGCAGGCTGTAAAACCAATGCACCAGGTACAAACAAAAATAAAAATAGAAACCTCAAGCTACGGCTTGCAACCTGGAACGTGAGAACCATGTGTCCAGGATTTTCCACTGACTTGACCAATATTGACGATGTGAGAAAAACGGCTGTGATTGATGCCGAACTCAATCGTCTTAACATTGATATTGCTGGCCTGCAGGAGACTCGCCTCGCTGAGGAAGGGTCACTCAGGGAAAACAACTACACCTTTTTCTGGAAGGGTAGAGGGCAGGCAGATAAAAGGCAACACGGTGTGGGCTTTGCAGTGAAGAATTCGCTACTGGGAATGATTGAAATTCCAGCAGGAGGAAATGAAAGACTATTATCCCTGCGCTTGGCAACCTCTTGTGGGTTTGCCACCATTATTACTGCATATGCACCGACACTCGATTCCTCTGATGATGTGAAGGATTTGTTCTATGAGGAGTTAGACTCAGTGATCAAGGCAGTTCCAAAATCTGACTACATTTATATGCTCGGTGATTTCAATGCTCGTGTGGGCAAGGACTCGAGTTCATGGCCAGTGTCCCTTGGAAAATACAACATCGGTCGCATGAATGAAAATGGGCAAAGGCTGCTGGAGCATTGCACCAGTAATGACCTATGTATTACAAACTCTTTTTTTAAAACAAAAGAGATGCATAAGGTCACATGGAAACATCCAAGATCCGGCCATTGGCACCAGCTGGACTTCATCATCACACGGAGACAACATCTGAACCATATATCATTGACTCGTAGTTACCACAGTGCTGACTGTGATACAGATCATTCTTTGGTTGTTGCAAGAGTTAGACTGAGACCAAAGAGAATCTACACAGCTAAACACAAATCTAGCCCCAGGATTAATATTATTAACACTCATGATCCTGAAAAGTGCTTTCAGTTTCAACAGCAACTTGAAGACGCTTTCACTGATACCCCAGAAAATTGTACAGTAAATGAAAAGTGGGGTCAAATTAAGGAAACTCTTTATAAAACTGCCGTAGGGGTTTACGGCACTGTGGATCATAAGAGGCAGGACTGGTTTGCGGCCAACAGCGAGACTCTGCAGCCCTTGATTGATAAGAAGAAGAAAGCTCTCTTAAGAAACAAGGAAAGACCAACGCGTAACACTCTGAGTGAGCTAAGGCAAGCTAGGAAGGATGTGCAAAAGGCTGCCAGGCAGTGTGCAAATGATTATTGGATCAAGTTATGTGAGTCCATTCAAATCGCAAGTGATAAGGGAGACATAAGAAGCATGTATGAAGGAATAAAGAAAGCCTGTGGTCCAGTGATCAAAAGAAGTGCACCGCTGAAAACCTTGACTGGAGAAGTCATCACTGATAAGAAACAGCAGATGGACAGATGGGTAGAGCACTATTTGGAGCTTTACTCAAGTGAGACCAAACTAGCGGATGATGCCCTTAACGCCATAGAGGCTCTACCAACTCTTGACCACCTGGACACACTTCCCACCATAACAGAAGTTAAGTGTGCTATAAATGAACTTGCATCTGGCAAGGCTCCAGGTAAGGATGGGATTCCAATAGAGGTTATCAGGAGTGGGCAAGACACACTCGCTCTACAGATCCACCAGCTAATAGAGCTATGCTGGCGTGAAGGACAAGTCCCACAGGATTTCAAAGATTCAAGCATCATAACACTGTACAAGAACAAGGGCGATCGGAGCGACTGCAACAACTATAGGGGTATCTCACTTCTATGTATTGTTGGAAAAGTATTTGCCAGAATTGTTCTGCGCAGACTTCAAGTCCTAGGAGATCAAGTCTACCCTGAATCACAGTGTGGCTTTCGACAGAACCGGTCTACCACTGATATGATATTCTCATTGCGACAAATGCAAGAAAAATGCCGTGAACAGAATCAACCACTGTTTATTGCCTTCATCGACCTCACAAAGGCATTTGATTTGGTCAGTCGTGAGGGTCTGTTCAAGGCACTAAAGAAGATTGGCTGCCCACCAACTCTTCTGTCCATTGTGGAATCGTTCCACACAGGCATGAAGGGTATAATCAAGTTTGATGGTGCAACTTCTGAAGAATTTGAAATCAAGAGTGGAGTTAAGCAAGGTTGTGTACTAGCTCCCACCCTCTTTGGAATATACTTTTCACTTCTACTGAAATATGCATTTCGTGATCAGGATGGTGGTATATACATTCACTCACGCTCAGATGGCGGCCTCTACAATGCTCAGAGATTGAAGGCTAAGACCAAAATTAGGAGGGTACTGATCAGAGAGTTGCTTTTTGCAGATGATGCTGCAGTTACGACCCACTCTGAGGAAGAATTGCAAAGTCTACTATCTGCATTCTCCAATGCTTGTTCTGAATTTGGTTTAACAATTAGCAAAAAGAAGACACAGATTATGTCACAAGGTGCACATGGGGTACCATCAATCTTTATTGACGACGCCGAACTAGAGATAGTAGACCATTTTACATATCTAGGATCAGTGGTAAATAGCAAATTATCCCTAGATCAGGAAATCAACATCCGGATTGGTAAGGCAGCAACAACAATGAACAGGTTAAGAAAAAGAGTCTGGGAGAACAGGAAGCTTACTGCCAAAACAAAAGTCCTTGTCTATCAAGCCTGTGTCCTTAGTACTCTTCTCTATGGCAGTGAAACCTGGACAACTTACTCACACCAAGAGAACAATTTAAACAGCTTTCATATGCGGTGTCTGCGAAGAATTCTTGGTATTAAGTGGCAAGACAAAATCACAAATACTGAAGTATTGGAAAGATCAGGTTGTGTGACAGTTTATTCCATGCTCAGTCTTCGTAGACTTAGATGGATAGGACATCTTAGGAGGATGGATGATGGTAGAATACCAAAGGATATCTTTCTTGGTGAATTACAGATGGGTAAGAGATCTCAGGGTCGGCCTCTACTACGATACAAAGATGTGTGTAAGCGGGACATGATTGATACAGGCATTGATAATGCACATTGGGAGCAAGTCGCCGCTGAACGTGTTGCATGGAGGGCAAATATCAGAAATGGAATAAAGTCAAAGGAGAAAATTATTGCAGAAAAGTCACACACCAAGCGTTTGAGACGTAAGATGGTGCATGATGGTGGAAATGACCACGTGTTCACATGCACCCACTGTGAACGGACATTTACAGCGCAAATTGGCCTTATCAGTCACACTCGCTACCGCCATAGTTAAAAGTTATTATGCCTTTTTAAAGCACAAACTATCGTCTGTCAAGACGGCAAGGTGCCAATGATATATATATATATATATAACAAACACTGTGATTGTTCCATTATATTTTCGCATGTAAAAGACATCACAAGTCTGTGTAGCCGCATCATAACCGGTACTTGTTTAATTGTAAACGCATAGGTCGGTCTCCTACTTTACATTGGCAACTTATCACAATCATCATAAAGAGGTTAAGACATAAAGACAACATATCACAAACATCGGAAATAGGTTAAGACACAAAGACAAGTCATCACAAACATCACAAATAGGCAGTCCTCATATTCTGACAGCATAATGGGAAGAGAACAAAATGGAATATTTTGTAACTGGACAGATTTATGGAAGACGGAGGAAGACAGAGACAGACAACGAGAGAAAGGTCTCGACAGACGTTCATCATGACGCTGAAATGTGTCAGCAGAGACTTCTTGAAGATTGCGAGATGTGTCGACGGCAGAAGTCAAAGACTCTAGAGCGATTGTGGAAGCCAAGGTGAAACCATAACATTATCTTCTTTAGAAATCACACAGAAGATACGAGGCCGAAATCTGAGGTAAGTATGAACGCCTACGCCATTTGGGGTATGTCTTGAAGACTGCGAGATGTGGGGGGGGGGGGGGGGGGGGAGAGAGAGAGAGAGAGAGAGAGAGAGAGAGAGAGAGAGAGAGAGAGACAGACAGACAGACAGACAGACAGACAGACAGACAGACAGGCAGGCAGGCAGGCAGGCAGGCAGGCAGACACCGAGAGAGGTGGGACAACGGGATACATAGCCATTGGTTGCTATAGTATGGCCAGCTCACAATGGAGAATACAAACACATACGACCGTTACAACGGCATTTCAAGTCATTTGTACCACTGAATCTGCATTCATCACTAGACATATGTTTTATTAAAAATGTGTCGCTTCATACAGATATATGCCTAGGTCTAACTCCAAAAACAGGAAAAAACTTCTCGTCAAGAAACACCAGAACACGATTTTCAGATTTCAGAAATAAATCATTTTACGGAACATGCAGTAGAACAGACTCGGACCCCAGCTCACTCTGGAGTGTCCGCATCTCCTTATGTGGCTGTCAAACATGACCCATGTGAAGATCTCAGGACATTGTTCATCAACCGACCTCGGCTGAGATAATATATCGGACAGTACAACCGTTGATGAACACTTGCATGTTTAACTAACTACATGGCGTTGGGCCGGGGATGGGGTGGGGGAGTGGAGGACGTCCAAGAGCCGTTTGATCTATAACAACAACAACAACAACAACAACAACAACAACAACAACAACGACACACTCTCTGAATCGCCGACAAAAGATACAATTAGAAACTCGTGGAAGCTGTAACAGCAACTACTCAACAAACAATGTCACTAGCTAGAAGGTTTCTACAACATCTGTCACCGCCATCGTCAGGGTTCAAGGGTTTCAAGGCAAGAGGGTCGACTTCACTGCACATTGTTTTACCCCATATGGCTCGGTCTCTTTCCGCAGGGAGGATTATCGAAAACGTCTCACAAAACACGAATTCTGTAGCTCCAGCGACGATCCCAAGAATCTCCAAGAAAACTTTTCCCGGGAACCGAATGACGAAGCCGGAATCCAACCCATAACAATCGAAACGGGAGGCATACATTCTAACCACTTCGCTACGGAGACCCCTAATCATTATCAAATGCGCTGCCGAATGGCGTATGGGTTCGTGATTCTCCTCAGATCTCGATCCCTGGTGCTCAGTGTGATTTCTTGGGAAGATAATGCCTTTCATAGTCGCAATGGGATCATTTACTTCTACCATCGACATCCATTTCCGACTGTCGGAACAAGTGAGAGTCCTGCGCTGCACAGCAACAGAGATATCCACTCATAACTTGTGTGTTTCCCATCCTCTACCACGTGGATAAACAATTAGGATTTCCCTACCCGGAGTTAGGAGCTCATGTTGGCAAGTCTCTCCTCTACAACAAATATACCGCAAACAGATAACACTCGTTACAGACCACCCTTCCAAGGTGTTCCACAATCAGTACGGAAAGAGAAAAGTTAGTTCATATTCTTTACAGGACGTCGCAGTCAACCCCAGCATTTTGTTGTTGTTGTTGTTTATGATTTCTTGGCAAGTTTACATTCAGTAGTTTGCCATTGCAAGGCAAACGAAATAATACAGATCAAAGCTATGGGGGGCACAATTATATTTCAGGTAGAATTCCCACGTCATGATGTCAGCGAAATAGTGACCTATTCGAGTCCGGACTGTTTATAAATCACACAAGACATTTACCAATGATCCTATTTTTATGTACAACCATTAACTAATTATAACACACGGGATTCTTTCACAAGCTGCCTATCTCCACGAGAACTGTTGCGATGGCCGATGTAGGAATGCTGGTTGTTCACGAAGCGCGCCGTTCATGAATACTTCTATATTGTCCCTGGTCTGTGATGATAATTGCTACTATAATTCCCAGCAATGTATGATCAGATTAAAATCTGTAAAACGAGAAATTCCTATATATTTCCATAAACACAGTTACAACGTCTATACATCAAACAGTCATGTGTACTGAGAACATTCAAGAACTACAGCAATTTCTAGTGAAAATCACTACGGTCTAAATACTTTAGATATTTTACATGCATTTCACATCGAAACTATAACCACAATGTTGATGAATAGAAGCAGTTTGATCTACCTCCCGACCATCACATCCCACCAGGGTCCTCTCCGAGCGAGATTTCTTCTTAACTGTACTAATGTCCTTCACCTCCAAACGGCACGTGCGTTTTGGCTTTGTTTATTGGAACAAAAGTATGACCAAAATAAATGGATAGGTTTTTCTTAACGATTCAATTACACGTTTAACATTATTATAATGTAAACACATTTTCACCAAATTAGTCAATTCAAACTTGCAAATTTTGACATACTTTAAATGAAGGATACTTCTTTTGCTGCAGTCACTTGAGGTGCTCTCAGTAAGTAAACATACCTCGCTACAGTCAGCAAGAAATGTATATTGTTTCTATTGTTTCGTGACTTATTGCGGCACAATATTTGCCTTTCAAAGGTATTTATCTTTACGTTTAATACTGAGAATTGCGTGACTGCAGCAAAGTATGTTTAACAGCAGTGAGATCTTTAATCACTTCGCACTATTTCAATACAACACCGGAAGATATATATATATAAAACCTTTGGCGCACAGTTTAAAATTCCACAATTACCAGAAATAACACAAAGTAATTTTTCATGGTAAAAATACCAGAGTTATATGTTAAATATTACTTGTAATTTACATTAATTTAATGGTCATGCCAGCTATTACAACCCGTTAAGGAGGATAATAAAAGAGGCGATATTTGTGATGAACTTTTACAGTTTACATTCGTAACAGGGACAAGTTTAGCTGTCATAAATTCTTATTTAGACGATGTGTCTACAATATTTAATTACATGTCTGTATTTTTACAAGTCTGACACTTCTGTCCTCTTTTGTTCCCCATGCTAGTATATAAATTCTAGGTAAAAGAATTGACTTCAATACGCGTTACAAGTGTGTATAAAGATTAGGTTAAAGATCTCACTTCAAGACAGGTTTACAAAAAAGAACACAAAATATCACATTTAATACTTATAGAACGTGACAAATTTATAGAACATTGTACATGCATAGAACACTGCACAGATGCGCTACTGCAAATAATTTAGGTTAACTCCAGCCAAAGTTGTCAAATCTGAGCAGAGGTCAAGGAACGACCCTCACCTTTTTCCCAGGTCGCCCGGGACTCCCAGGCGGTCCTGGCGGGCCCTGTATGAAGCCTGTAGGAAAATTCCCCGAAGCTTCATAGCCAAGGCCTCGCTCTCCTCTATCTCCTTTCTCCCCCTGTGGACATAATTATGACGCAATGATTTCCTAGAATCAGTCTCATCGGACCATGATCTCGACCTAAGGCTCGTGTTCTGGACATTATACTGCACTCGACTCGCCATTTCCAACAGAAACTTCTCACTTTCACCTTGATTGACTTTTGAGGACAAAGGATAGCTTTTATTAACGTGTCGATCAAATATATGACCCGTAAACGATTACAGTAAAACGCATTCAAGGTCGAGTGATATTCATTCATTCATTCATTCATTCATTCATTGACAGTTGAGAATTCAGTCATTCAATCATTGATAGTTGATGATTTATCCAGTCATTGACTACCGATAAGTCATTCATTCATTTACTACCTATAATTCGTTCAATCATTAATTAATTTACTGTTGATAAGTCTTTCATTCATTGACTATCGGTAATCCGTGCAGTAATTCATTCATTAACTGTAGATAAGTCATTCATTCATTAACTGTTGATAAGTCATTTATTCATTGACTGTTGATAACTCATTCATTCATTGACTCTTGATAAGTCATTCATTCATTGACTCTTGATAAGTCATTCATTCATTGACTCTTGATAAGTCATTCATTAACTGTTGACATGTCATTCATTCATTGACTATCGATAATTCGTTCAATCGTTCATTCATTGCCTTTCGGTTCACGAGGGCATTTTTTCTTGGAGACTCCTGGGGGTTGTCGCTGGAGCTACGGAGTTCGTGCTTTGTGCGACGCTTTTGGAGGCCACCCTGTGGAAAGTGACTGAGCCATATGGGATAAAACCCGATCGTCTCGACTTTTAAGACTATTTTTCATTGAATTCATTGGCTGTTGATAACTCACTTATTCGTTAGTTAGTTAGTTAGTTAGTTAGTCGACAGATCATCCTCGTTGCACATCGAACCATTCAGTCCATAAGTGCTCGGATCCCCTCCTCAGCAAATCCCGCAGCGTGTAGCGGCTAACGACGCCAGTTCTGTGTTGGTTTATCATCTTCTTTGGCTTCCTGCGTAGTGTTCTTGTTTGGCCACCCCTCTTTTAATTTGCTGCTCCCGCAGTCTGGCCATTGTTGTAGATTCACAGTCATCACTTGGTTCTCGCAAAAGTCTCACTTCTCGTAGAGCATTCAGAATGTCAGCCTGGTCCATGGCGCGTCCGCCCTCCACAGTAGCCTCACCTGCGAGCTTGTCAGCCCGCTCATTTCCTTGTACTCCCGCATGACCTGGCACGAAGATGAAACTAATCTTTGCCAGCCGAGACCGCTTCAGAGGCAGCAACCATTCTCTTCGGATCGACCCCTCCTCTATCCTCTTGATCATGTTCATTGAGTCGCTAAGGAAACAAGCCCTAGTGAATGTCTGTGTCTCGAGCCATGTTATTGCTTTACTTACTGCCATGACTTCCATGGTCAGGCTACTTGTGGTTTCAGTGAAAGCACCAGAGTCCTCCTTCACAATTCTCCCTCCGGCCCGAGCTGTAAAGGCCCATGAGCTTCTCACATGTCGGACGACCGACCCATCTGTGTAGATGACCGCGTCACCGTCTAGCGAATTCTCGAAAATCAACGCTTGTACTTCAGCCTCAACAGCAGCCGGATTTTCTTGTCTGCATTTTCTATCTAGTTGGATGCAAACTGAAAAGGATGTGCAGAAGTCTGTTGGCACTTGCACCCACTCCTCGCCAGGTTCTAAGTCCTCAAGTGAACACACCTGTTGAAGAATGTCTTCGGCTTGACCCATCCACGACCGTCCTCTTTTTAACCTGCTGCCCTTCACCTTCCTAATTTCACTATGCAGTGGATGTTGTGTGTTTGCGTTAATTCTGAGGTAGGCGCGTGCCCTGCAGACTTGTATTCTCTCTTCAATGGTTGGAAAATCAAGAAGGTAGCGCATCGCCCTGCATGCTGTATCTCTTGTACATCCAAGAATAATGCGCATAGCTTCATTCTGTATCCTTTCCATCCTTTCTATCTGCTTATGGCTGAGAGTCAGGATTGCCATTGCATACTCCAAAACAGACATGACCAGCCCCTCGTACAGAAGACATAGATGGCGCTGCTCACAGTTTGCTGCCGCCATCACCCGCATCGCTGCCAAACCCCGCTTGGCCTTTGTTATCACCTGGTCTATGTGCACATTATAAGCAAGGCTTCGATCAAACCGTATCCCCAGGTAATTCATTGCCTGCGTTCTTTCCACCGTCTCTGAACACAGCATTACAGTTGGTGTTGGATTGTTGACAATATGATTATTCAACGAGAACCAAGTCACTGTTGCCTTTGTTGGGTTGACCATTGCCCCAGCTTCATCACACCAAGTACTTATGCGATTGAGTTCGGTTTGTAGTTCCACAGCAACCTCCTCTCTATCCTTACCCTGACGATACACTAAAACATCATCGGCATACGACAATGTCCTGCCAGGTCCAGTGATCTGCTCACTGGTGATTCTCACTGTGTAGGCGTTGAACAGTACCGGAGATAATGGTGATCCCTGTGGTAGGCCAGGACATATTGTTGTTGGTTCCGAAGTCCAACTGCCACATCTAAAAACTACTTTCCGTTGGAAGAGGGCTGCAGCGATCCAACTAAGGAGGAATGGACTTACGTTTAGTTCAAGAAGCTGAAACATTAAAAAATCCAGTGGTACTCTGTTGTATGCGTCCTCAAGATCAATCGCTGCAGCAGCGGTTTCAGTGCCTGAGTGGAAACCTTCATAGACATCATAGGCAAAGACTGCTGCATTGGTCCAGGTTTCTCTTTTTGGACGGTACCCACCCAGGGTAGGTGGGAAAACACCTTGCCTCTCTAGTTGGCTTGATATTTTCCTGGCAATTACCTTCTCCAGCAGCTTGCCTTTTGTATTCTGCATGGTTATAATTCGATATCCCTGAATTTTTTTGTGGTCTTTGTCAGGCTTCGGCAAGGGAATCAGATAGCTGTGTAACCATTCCTCCTTGATGCTAGCACTCCCTATACTGTTGTTGTACATGTCTGCTAGTTTCTCTAGCTCATTGTCGGTACACCTATTTATGTCGTCGTATCTTATGCCATCAGGACCTGGAGCACTGTTTTTTGATCGTCGAAGCACAGCCTTGATTTCTTTCACTGTCACTGTGTCTTCATCCGAAGTGTTCTGGGCCTTGCATCTGTCTGAGGTGACCTCCTTGGCCAGATTTCGGCCTCCCATGTCTGTCTGGTTGCCCTGCTCAAGGTAGCGTTCAAAGAGGGCTTTGCCCTTGTCCTCGTCAGTCCTCTGCCAGGTGAGGTCAGCACCTTGGAAGTCTGAAATGCTCTTATTCTTGACTACACCACTCATGCTTTTATGTAGTCGCCAGAACAATTTCAGTCTCTTTGACACACCTCTGCCCATTTTTCGCTTTTAACCACCTTGACCAGTTTTTTGAAATAGCTTACTTTTGTGTGCATCTCTCTTTCTTAGTGCAAGCAGGGACTAGGATGACCAGCTCTGTTCTTCTTGGCATTTTGCCATCTCCTTACAGCACTACGCTTATCCACCCAAGCCTTCTCCACCTCGAAACTCCACCACGGTGGCTGCTCCCAGCTTTTTTTCCTGCCCTGAAACGTTCTGCGCTTGTCACGTCTTATTTTACTCACCACATCTTGCCCTGTACTGTCATACTAGAACGTCTTTACCTTTAGCTTGTGCTGCCTGGTTCTGCCTTTCTCCACCAATATGCTGCACGGGTGGTGGTCGCTGCCATGGTGTCCTAGGACACCCCATCTACACACTGTAGTGAGTGAAGGTGAAACTAGCGCCAGATCAATAGCACTGTCCTCATCGCCTGGACGGCTTCCTGTCCTGGTGACACAGCCACTGTTAATACAAACCAGGTCGATGGTTTCCAGTGCATTCTCGAGCTCCTCCCCTTGTGTATTGGAGGAAGTGTTTCCCCATGCTCTGCCTTTAGCGTTGAAGTCACCACAGAAAATAACATTTCTCTCGTGGCCTAATATGCCACTTAAGCACTGCCACTTCTGGGCGTCCATACTCGCATTGCGGGCATAAACATTAACCAACACGAATGGTATACTGGAATGAACTCTCAACGCCTGTATTTGTATATCGTCACTGTCCCAACTGGACATGTCTAGCCCTGACGCCACCATGCTGTCGCGAACGAGAATCGCCATTCCCAGATGTCGTCTGTTGTAGAAACATTTGAAGCCGGCAATTCGGAGTAGCTGATCGCCCAGTCTCGTCTCCTGGAGTGCTACAATGTCGTTCCTGTAAACTAGGGTTTCTAAAATAGAGCCCCGTTGTTTTACACTGGCACAGTTCCAATATAGAATACGGATGTTCCTGAGTCCTAGACGGTGACACTTGAGTCTAAAACGCCTCAAACCACCGCGCTTACCTTGCTTCTTTGTCCCTGCGCGGCTACCACGCCGCTTCGTTATGATGACTGCTGACCGCTCGGAAAAAACACGTTCTTCCGCCATGTTGAAAAAACGTAAACACAGACTGCTGTTGAACCACACACGCTGCTGAAAATTCACTCAAGGATGGCTTCGCTCGATGCACGAACTCCGTAGCACCCGCGCAGATCTTGAGTAGAAACTCCTGGTTTTACATCCTGGCACACCAATTACACGCAAGAGATGAATAAATCCATCCCCTACGCGAAAAAGTTAACGAACACAAAACAACACGACCGTCCGTCGCCATCTTGTATAGTTGATAATTCATTCATTCATTCACTAGTTCATTCATTCATTCATTCATTCATTCATCCATTCGTTTATTCATTCATTCATCCATTCATTCATTCACTCAGACTTCCCCGTGATGCATTGTAAAGGCCAAACTACGCACTTCTGTAGAGACTGACCCCGTGAGAGTGATACACTTAGAACTTAGAGAGGAAAATGCAGTCGGCCGTTTAAACAGGCTGTTGTGGGTACCATAAACTGGAGCATTCCTTGTTGGCTGCTGTTGAAGGTGACAAACTACTTGTGGGAATGTTGCTAGTGCTGTGATGTTGATACTTGATTTAATACATTCATTCATTGACTGTTGACGTGTTATTTATTCACTCATTGACAGCTGATAATGTGTTCGTTGATTCATTGACACCTGGTAATTCATTCATGCATTTATGCATTCATTGGCGTTGGATAATTCATTCATGTATTGGTTCTTGATATTGCATTCATTCATTCAGTTATAATTGACCATTCATTTATTTATGTACATTCAATAATTTGATAATTCATTCATTCATTAGCATTGAATAATTAATTTATTCTTGATAATTCATTATTTCATTCATTCATTTACACTTAGTAATTCATTCATTTAAACTTGATAATTCATTCATTAATTTATTCATTTACTTCAAAGACGATAATATATTCATTGACTGACGCTTGATCATTCATTATTCATTCATTCATTCACTTTCAAGTGATAATATATTCATTCATTGACACTTCATAATTCATTCATTCATTCATCCACCTATGAATCTTAAGTATTTTCAGGAAATAATGTAAGGAAGGTAGACAACCCTCAACTCTAAAGCAGCCGATTGGACGTTTAACCTTATCGGATAAGGTCGAAAACCTTGGGGTACCAGTACGCATCTTGTTCGCGTCAAGAACACATCGACAACTGAACATCGTACAGAGCAGGCCTTGAGGGTTGCTGCCCTGCGTAAACGGGTTAGAACAGCTACCCAACAAGGAACAGCTAGAGCAGTTGAGAGTCGTCGCTGGTTGAAAGGAATTCGTGCAGTGCTGAAATTCTCCTCGAATGATGTATGATGGGGAAATTAAGCATCTATGGAAGTAGCCTAGTATACTGACATCGAGTTTGTACAAACCACACACACACACACACACACACACACACACCACACACACACACACACACACACACACACACACACACACACACACACACACACACTGGATTTGTTCTACCAGGACCAGCGTCTTGTTTAATGATACATTTGAACTCGGACGTCCATGCTAGAGGACAGACAGGCTACAGCTCAACCTTGAAAACACAGAGATGTAGTAACATACCAGTCAGCTGCATGGAACATAATCCTGTAATAGATTTTCATTCTGGTTTTCAGAAATACTGACATTTCTGTGGTTACATGTGTGAATACATTTAAACACTTGTGGAAGGAGAGGAGGGGGGGGGGGGGGAAGGGGGTATTAACGTATGAAGCAAACCAATGAATAGAGTATGTGAAAGTTATCGACATAATGTTCCATTACAAATCATATTACGTGAATTCATATTTCTCAGGAACCCAACGTTGGTTGATTAAATCAAATGTTTAGGTAATGGTCGGGGTTGATAATTAATTGATTACTTCATTGATTAATTGATTGATCCATCCATGTATTCACTCACTGACAGTTGGTATTTCATTCACTGACAGTATAAGTTAATTCATTCATTCATTCATTCATTCATTCATTCATTCATTCATTCATTCATTCATTCAGTCGCTGACAGTATAAGTTCATATATTCAATTCTTCATTCATTCATTCATTCATTCATTCATTCATTCATTCGTTCACTCATACAAGATAAAGGTATAAGAACGACATATTAAGTGATTTCATATTTCCCAGGCAAACATCGTTGATTGATTAAGTGAGATGTTTAGGTATAGTCGCGGGTGATAATTGATTGATTGTTTCATTCATTCACTTATTGAGTTACAGACAGTTGATATTGCATTCACTGACAGAATATAGTTCAAGTAATCAATTATTAGCAATTAATACGTTTATTGGCAATTGATCATTTATTAACTGACTGACAGTTACTGGTGAAATTAAGATGAACATGGATGGCACAAGAGGACAAACAATCAAAGCATGCACATCTAAGGACATCTCAAATTGACAGGATGAACAAGCTGCTCAAGAGGCACAAATGCAGAGCTGTTAAAGTCAAGAATGTCTTGCGAAAAAAATCAAGTAATGCGCCATATTGTGTAGCATTGTTAGTTGGTACTTGACAACAAAAGCACCCTGGTTAGAGAGTTGGAAATCCATGCACAGATGTTAATAGACGACCACACCACGTGATCTGTGCCCCAGATTTTCTTCAAATCTGGCTCACGAATGACCTTATGAAAAAATAATGTCTTTATATTTGGAATTAATTATTTGTAATGAAATATTTTACCAAATATGTTCGATTTCCAGAAGAATTCATTCGCGACTTAATAGGCAAATTACGAAATGAAATGGGAGGCAAGATAACAATCAAGAACGTTAACTGAGAGGAAAAATAATATATACGATAGTATCCCTTGCAATAAAAGACTCACTATGGGGCCTGGGGGCCCAGGCAGCCCCGGGGGACCCCGTGGACCTGGTTTGCCGTTGAGCACAGTGTCTCCCTTAGGCCCGGGAGGCCCCTGTGGGCCTTGACTGCCGAGACGACCTGGGAGTCCCGCAAACCCCGGTGGACCGATCTCTCCTCTGGGCCCCTGTTAGTAAGGTATTATTAAAGTGTTACAGTTTCAGGGCAACAGACAAGACGGCTGTACCAAGCTGCAGGGTGGGGTATGCAGTCCATGCAGGTAGAACTGTGTGTAACCTGCAATCCGTTGGCCATCTTAACTGTTAGTAACGTGATATAAAAATGACCCTTTTTTCACAAGCTCATTTTAATGAGTAAATTTTGGTTTCTAGTTGCTAATAATAATTTGAAGCTGACTGTCTTAGGTCGACTTATAACTGAGCACTCCACCAAAGATGAACACACAGATTATCAGAGGTCAATTGTATATATACTGAAATTAAACACAAGTCATATATGTAACTTTACTTGGCCACTCTAGATGGAGTTTAGGAAATCTGAGGCGACTTTTAACCACTTCAAGTGGTGCACAATATACTATAACCACTTCAAGTGATTGCACACATGTACTTTAACCACTTCAAGTGGTGCACAATATAAGTTAACCACTTCAAGTGGAGCACAATATACTTGAACCACTTCAAGTGGTGCACTGTATTCTAAGATTATTAATAAGATGACTGAATTCTTCGTGACTGATGCGCCCTTAAACCAACAGAAGCATTGATGTACATACACTAGACAACAATACAATTGAAGGATGTAATGACAGCAAGAATCCAACCCTCTACCAGGTCTGAGACTTGCAAACCATCTGATCTTTGGGCGAGGCGACGTCATTGTGGAATATCAACAAATAGAAACTTGGTGTCTCTAGCTTTCATGTGTTGTTGTTGTCTATTGTACCTACTGTTCTATATTCCTGCCCCCTGACTTCTATCAGTGGCAATCAATGCCCAAGGCTGTAATAAACGTATCATTGTGACTGCCGTCCAGGATCTGCCTAGGTCAAAGTGAGTGCTACCTGACACATACTTGAAGCCTGCAGGTGTTAGTGGGTGAAACATCGCTACCAGGTCATGCTTGGTTAGATGGTTACATGGTTGGGGTTCTACAATCATGGCAGGATGTCTTCGTGCATGTGTGGTTGTGAGACTGAAAGCTGCAATCGTGCTTCTGCATCTTTATGTAACTGTATGACTCTACTTCCTTTGCTTGGGGTCCTACAATCATGACATAATGTCTTCGCGTCTGTGTTGCTGTGAAATTGAAAGCTAACTTTGTACTTGTGTGTCTTTATTTCATTCCGAGTCTCTAGTTGGCAAGTATGGTCAAGGTTTTGGGTGTCTGTACCATTCTATGATAAACACATCTCCTGTTTTATGTCATACAGGATGATGATGAAGTAAGATAATGAAAAAGTGGTATAATGAGATTACAAACAAAGGGATTGTGCATAATGAAATGGTAAGAGATGTCGACTGCATATAATGGCACTGTATGTAATAATAATAATAATAATAATAATAATAATAATAATAATAATAATAATAATAATAATAATAATAATGAAAATGTCAATGACTTTTATGTGGATAAATACGCCATACAAAATGATACAGCAAGACAATTAACAACGCCATTTGTAAGCTGGTGAGATTATATTATGCAAAATTGGCGTATATTAAAAAAAAGGACAAAAGAAGCTGTGGGATTTTAGACATTAAAATTTTACTCAGTGAGATTGTGAGGTTATGGGATCTTGAACAATTAACTTATAATAAATTATTGTAAGACCATGGCACTTCTGACAATGAAATTGTACTCAATGATTGTAAGACCACGGGATGTTAGAAAATGAAATTGTACTCAATGAATGTAAGAACTGGGATTGTAGACAATGAAATTGTACTCAATTGTTGTAAGAAAGTGCGATGTTAAACAAAGAAATTGTACTCAATGAATGTAAGAACTGGGATTGTAGACAATGAAATTGTACTCAATTGTTGTAAGAAAGTGCGATGTTAAACAAAGAAATTGTACTCAATTATTGTAAGACCATGGGATTTTAGACAATGAAATTGTACTAATTGATTATCCGAGAGTGGGATTATAAACAATGAAATTGTACGTAATGATTGTAAGAGAATAGGGTTGTAAAATAATGAAATTGTACTCAATGAGTGTGAGATGATGCAAGTTAGACAATTTTGTGGTAGATAATGGCTCTGTGTGTGATGAGACCTGAAGATAATGTTATTGACAGAAAAGTGATTGTAGGATAACGTCATTGTAAGATAACCAGATTGTGAGATGCTGGTATTGAAATATCTTATATAATGATAGTGTAAGACACAAGTATTGAAAGTTAATAGAATTGGAAGATAATGGAATTGTAAGATATGGGGTTATAAAAGAATAGGATTGTAAGATAATGGGATTGTAAAAGAAAGATATTATATGATAATGAGATTGTGAAACAATAGCATTGAAAGTTAATGGTATTGTAAGATAACGGTATTGTAAAAGGATGGGATTTAAAATAATGGGATTGTAAGATCATGAGATTGTAAAGAATAGGATAGTAAGGTAATGAGATTGTAAAAAAAATGGATTAAAAGATAATAGGATTGTTAAACAAAGGAACTGTTAGATCATGGGATTGTAAAAGAATGTGATTGTATAATAATGGGGCATTAAGATAGTGGGATTGTAAAACTATTGAACTGTAAGATATCTGATGACAGCGATGAAGCCTGTTAATATTTCTACTAAGCTTGGTGAATAATGAAACAACAATAATTATCATTGTCCACTATACTTCTCTTTCATTACTTTCGACAAAAACAACCATAATGAAATTATTGTCATTGACAGCCATATGTGGATAATCCTGCAGCAGTGAAGCCCACAGGTTTACCATAAACAATTCTACAATTTGGGACTTCCTGATACCAAACCGTAACAAATTACTCCATTGACTACAAGTAAACATCAAACATTTATAAACATAACACAGTCATAATGAAAGATAAAGTGAAATATTTTACAACTTCACAATTATAATATTACAACATTCCCTGTTATTGTAGACTGTTCTGACGTCACTTCCGGCAAGAAACATGTCGCAGGTCTGGATTTGTGAACCGTTATATTTTATATTACAACACAATGTATGACTACAAACATTCACAAATAAGGAATAGTATTTTAGAAAAGGTAATTATATAAAACAAGCAAAGGGTACATTGTCCTGGATCCGCTATGGAACGTAAATGAAGAAATACAGGGATAATAACATTATTTTATCTCACAACATGTTATCGTTATTTGAAACAGACTTGAGTACATAGCTAATGACCGACAATGTTATTTTAAGTCAATATAAAAGGAGACAATTTAAAACTAATTATCATGGTATGATAACAATTAACAAGACATATGGGGAATAAAAGTTCTAATTGATAACGAGAGACAATGGGGTATAGTGGTTAGTGCAGTCCCAGCCAAGACGTGGTTTGGGTTCAATCTCCTGCAATGGGAGGATTATTTTGTCTAACCAGTGCGATTCTGGGGTCGACCCAGCTTCATACAAGTGGGTTATAGGCAACGTTCAGAAGTTTGTGGAGATTAGCTGGGGAAGAGACGAGACGAGGAAGGGAACATACCAGACCGTGGCATTATATCGTGGTCAGGAATATGTGAAATCCTTATGCACCCTAACACCCAGGGTGTCTGCCGTGTCCCATGCCCTTCTTCGTGCTGGTAGACCCCTGCCTCTCCTCTGCCTTCTCCTAGGAACCATGTCTTCCATCACTGCATTCTCTAAACCACAGTGGGTTTATTGTGGCCGTGTATTTCACCTTTTCAGACATGATGATGATGCTGTCTATGAGCCAGTTTTGTTCCATGCTCAGATTTTGTTAAAAGCTCATGAGCCAAAATTGTTTCTAAGAAACAAGGTGGCCGACCTAATGCTCTCTACATCACGGGCGGAATGTAGTTTGATCAAGACAAGTAGGCCTAAAATATTATACCCAGCAGCTAACAATATGGGCAATTTGGATGAGTTATGATTCTCATCCTCGTGTAGAAGAGGAACAGAAGAGTACTTCCGTGTTAACACTTTATAATAAATGGTAAGTAAATAAGGCGACAAGTTACTGCTCGTGTCAGGAGACAAGGATATGTAAGGGGAGACAACAATATGAATAAAACATGCAACACCACGTAGGAATACTCACCGGGAGACCCTGCAGGCCGTCTCTACCTGGTGGTCCCTGGGGGCCGGGAGGGCCTGGCGGGCCGGGTGGGCCCTGGAAATGAGGATGTTGGTAGTTAAACTGATGACTATGTGAAGTGTTTAAAGGGCTCTCTCTCTCTCTCTCTCTCTCTCTCTCTCTCTCTCTCTCTCAATCTCTCTCTCTCTCTCTCTCTCTCTCTCTCTATCTCTGGCTCTCTACTTATCTACCTACCTACTTGCGTGCGTACCTACCTACGTACCTACCTACCCGTCTGTCTGTAACAGATTTTTACGAGTATATCTGTCTCTGTGTGTATGTGTCTGACTGGCCCTACAATCTCAGATACGAAGTTAGAGATTACGATGTGTGCAGTTTTCACGCGGCTAGCAGAAACTCGGTCCACAGAGCAATCATACCATCTGACTCTCAGTCCCTCGTGTGGCGTCAAGTTTAAACTGGTCAGCTGGGGTTTAGTGGGTGCCGAGTTACACGTCTCTCTCTCTCTCTCTCTCTCTCTCTCTCTCTCTCTCTCTCTCTCTCTCTCTCTCTCTCTCTGACAAGGACGTGCCTGGATACACTTGCCTGGTCATGTTGGAGTTGGAGGCAATCAGAGAAATGATATGTTGAGTTCAAGAGCGTCAGTAGTTGCAACACTCACGAACAAGGGAGAGATTTTGAAGATAATCTTTGAACGACTGCTAGTCGAAGACACAGTATGGATGAAACAAGAATACTTGAATTTGGATTTATAGTCTTAGCAAGAATGGGTTATTGGGGGGGGGGGGGGGGATCGGACATCTGTACAACCAGTGTGTTGATGGACGGTCGACGCCTTGCGACATTTGTCAAGTGACAAGAAAATCTACGCGCTTGGCCAGAGTGCGGTGATACCGATGTTCAAAGATGCAGAATCACGATTAATATACAAGGGACGTAACCCAAACATACACTTAAACATGAATATCATTGGTTAGATACCTTGGTTAACAATTCGAATGTAAGCCTACAGAACTTATGTATTGGTATGTGTGTGTGCGTGTCTGTCTGTCTGTGTGTGTGTGAATGTAGTATGCGCGTCCTTGTGCAAACTGTCTACAGTCACACACGTGCATCATCCACACCTACTCACCATTTCACCTTTAGAAGCATTCACGCCATCAAACCCAGGTAAACCCACAGGTCCAATTTCACCTTTCGGCCCCGGCGGGCCAGGCTGCCCGGGTTCTCCCTGAAAAGCCAACAACAAAACTATTTTAAAATAAACAAAGCTGTCATTTACTGCCTATAGTACCTGGCGGTGTAGGGGCGGGGGCGGGTGGGGGGGGTCTTGAGCCTGAAGAATTAAGGCCGCATGGCTAGTGCAGTCGCCGCGAACTGTGCAGGTTAGAGTTTTCTTTTTGCCCCGGACAGAAAAAAAAAAAAAAAACTCCTCACCTTACCGAGGATTCTAACCCGGGTCTCCTGAATGAGAGCCCGGCATTCTAGCCGCTGCAATAACAAAACATCAGCACTAATTGCCACGTTTAGTGGAGGAGATTCGTGCAAGCAGGGGAGTCACGCCAGACGTGAACAGTCGCCCCGAAGGACAAGATCAACACGAGGACAACGGCATTCAGGGTGTTGGATACTGTTACATGGAAGAATTGTTAGTGAAAGTAAGAGTCACGTGTTGTGTGGCTGATGAAAGTAAGAGTCACCTGTTGTGTGGCTGATGAAAGTAAGAGTCATTTGTTATGTAGCTGATGATAAGTAAGAGTCACCTGTTGTGAGGCTGCTGAAAGTAAGAGTCACCTGTTGTGTGGCTGATGAAAGTAAGAGTCATTTGTTATGTGGCTGATGAAAGTAAGAGTCACCTGTTGTGTGGCTGATGAACGTAAGTGTCACCTGTTGTGTGGCTGATGACCGTAAGAGTCACCTGTTGTAAGGCTGATGAACGTAAGAGTCACCTGTTGTGTGGCTAATGAACGTAAGAGTCACCTGTTGTGTGGCTGATGAACGTAAGAGTCACCTGTTGTGTGGCTGATGAACGTAAGAGTCACCTATTGTGTGGCTGATGAACGTAAGAGTCACCTGTTGTGTGGCTGATGAACGTAAAAGTCACCTGTTGTAAGGCTGATGAACGTAAGAGTCACCTGTTGTGTGGCTGATGAACGTAAGAGTCACCTGTTGTGTGGCTGATGAACGTAAGAGTCACCTGTTGTGTGGCTGATGAACGTAAGAGTCACCTGTTGTGTGGCTGATGAACGTAAGAGTCACCTGTTGTAAGGCTGATGAACGTAAGAGTCACCTGTTGTGAGGCTGATGAACTTAAGAGTCATTTGTTGTATTGGTGATGAAAGTAAGAGTCACTGTTGTGCCGAAAGCGTCCCACAAAACACGAAATTGGCAGCAACCCGCAATGCCTGTTTCCTAAAAAAAAAGTGCACTTATGAACCGAATAAAGGAATCAGTAATTGAACCCATACCGTTCTGTCGGCTTCGCTGATTCAGTGCCGAAGGATACTATATCACTAAATGTGAACTCCCATTTGGACAGAAGGACGATATATCGCCAGACTATGGTTATCTGGTGATTTGTTTTGTTTTGTGGTATCTTTCGCAATTTCAATGCTCAGTGAATGTAAATGTACATTATAATACTTGCTCATTTGATTATTCATCATGCTTTGTACAAACTTACTTTTTGTTTGGCATTGAATCAGTGAACAACTTCGCCATGTAGTGTTAGTCCCCTGTGTGGCCAACAATAGAGTTTTTACCCAGACAGGACCGTAAGGTTGATTTTCTCAGTATGATGCAAGTCTTCGAATTGCCGCCCCTTACATGTTTTTGTCAATAAAACATGATGCCCCCTTATGCCCCACTGAATATCAAGAAAACAGTAACAATAGTGATATTTTTTTTTTTAAATGGTGTCACCAAAATGTGACATAGAAATAGAAGGAAAAATTCTTAACCAAGTGGATAATTTTAGACGACTTTCTCCGTAATCCCGTATACTCTCGTGAGTAACGTGACGTTTACGAGAATCGGTAGCGGTTCTCTCCGCGTCGGGTTATTTTTACTTATGAGGTATGTGAGCCGGTCGCTCAGAAAGCAATGACAAACTACTGAGTGTAATCTTGCCAAGAAATCAACAATCAGCTGAAAGATGCTGATGTTGACAGTGATGTCCTGTAAAGGATATGCGAGGGAAAAAAACAAAAGAGGGGGGGGGGGGCATTTATAACATCAGATGGAAGATGTACAACAGAGATTAAGAGCAGAATAGGGCAAGCACAAGCCGCATTTCAGAAAATAAAGTGTATCTTATGCAATAAGTCACTATCACTGAATGTAAGAAAGAGAGTGCTGAAATGCTATATAGAACCTGTTTTTCTGTATGGCAGTGAATCTTGGAATGTAAATGAACAAATTAAGAAGAAATTAGAAGCAACAGAGATGTGGTTCTTAAAACGAATGTTGCGAATTCCTTGGACTGCCAGAGTAACTAACGACGACTGCCTGAAACAGGCTAATGAAACTAGAACACTATATACAACAATAAGACAGAGACAAACATCTTTCTTTGGTCACGTGATGAGAAGAGAGGCATTGGAGAACATCGTGACAACTGGAAAGATCGAGGGGAAGAGAGGCAGAGGCAGACCAAGAGAAATGATGCTGGATGGATTGAGACGGTGGCATGGAGGAATATCAGCAGCAGAGTTGATCCAGAAAACCAAAGACCGAGATCTGTGGAGAGCCATGAACGCCTACGCTAGCTGACAGGGCATTTGATGATAATGATGATGATAATGATGACGATGCCCCCTTATGAAGCACCCTTGCGGTGCCGCCTGATGCGGTCGCCTCTCTGTATCATAGCACGGCACGGCCCTGTACCGATAGAACCGTTTATTATTTGGTCAACATTTGTGCACATTCCGGCAGAACGGTTTAGACAGCGTGCAGCGGGGATAGGGAATTGTATTATGAAGATGACAGGAAGTGACAATCCTAGATTGTGAACTCTAACCCTGGGTTCATAGTAATTCTCCCAGAGAATGATGAATGGAGAAGTTGACCTGCCATTAAGACATTTGTAGGGTTGGTAATTTATCTCCTACCCAAGTGATCCACGCAGACTCCATGTCCAGGGCAGATTCTGGGGCAGATAACAAACTAGGTGCTGAGTGTAAGTGCTGTGTAAATGGTCCGAGAGTAATGTGTAATGTTGAAACCATTTCCGGGTTACCGCTGGTGAGGTTAAGGGCGCGATAACTGACCTAGTTTTACAGTCCGGGCCAAGAGTTGCGTTTTTTAAAATAGAAATTACGAAATCGCAGATGATATACACCCGCACCTACTAAACCGAGATTTCGTAAAAGTTAACATAGCCACGTTGTTTTTATCATCTTCCAAACTGCCTGGCCCCTTAACGATTACCAGGTGCAGTGTTTTGTCAATAGGGCATTGAGTTTAACGCTTTTAATTGCAATATTTTGTCAACAGGACATTGAGTTTAACAATTTCTTAGTCCAGTATTTTGTCAACAGGACATTGAGTTTGAGGATATCCTAGTCCAGTAATTTGTCAACAGGACAGTGAGTTTAACGATTTCATAGTCCATTGTTTTGTCAACAGGACATTGAATTTAACGATTTCCTAGTCCAGTGTTTTGTCAATAGGACAAGGACATTGAATTTAACGATTTCCTAGTCCAGTGTTTTGTCAACAGGACAGTGAGTTTAAAGATGTCCTAGTCCAGTGTATTGTCAACAGGCCATTGAGTTTAACGATTTCCTAAAGGGAAGACTGGGGCAGACAATGGATAATCCCCGCCATCCGAGCAGGTGTCCATACAAGCATAGCCGTCACACATGGCGTACATTTGTTTGCTCGTCACTTTGAACTTAAGGTTAGTCTATACGTGTGCTTCAACTTTTAATACACTGGACTGATTTTTGCGTTTGGATTAACTTTCCCTTTTACCAATGTTCCTCGCCATCAGGCGAACCCACTCCAACTTCAGAGGTACTTGTAACTTACGTCCACAAGTCAAGGACGAAAAGTCAACATTTCAGTCTAACTGACCGGTGTAGGGGTTGAACCTGCTACCTAAGCATCAACCAACCGGATGTTTAAGAATGAGCGGGTTTATCAATTCTGCCATGCTAACCACTACTGGCCGTAGATAACACGGCGTGTCTCCTGTACATTTCAAGATCACACTATGCACTTAGTTGTTATCCTACTACTTTGCTTCAATCTCTCTTCCAAATATCTCCCTATCTAAAACTGCTCGCGCCACAAAGACACTATAATCAAATTCTCTTGTCCGCGATGTATTTATTGTCCAATCTTTATGAATATTTTCTGATTTCCCCTGCCGGGCATATGCCCGAGCAATTCCCTCTCTAATCTGGCTTCAATTCTCCATCTACATCATCCAAGCCCTCGATATCTGAATGACTTCACGTAAACAATATCCCCATATTTATATTGCACATTAAAGCGCTTCCCATGTGCCTTGTTTCATTATGCATGTTATTATACAAGGGTTTCCCATGTGCCCTGTTCCATCATACATGTTATTATACCTTGTAGCTATCTAATCCCGAGCTACACACGTTTTTCTCAACCTGCAGAAAGTCCCCGAGCTTCGTTAATACATAAACTACGCATGTATATCGATTGATAATAAAATATTCACTCACTCAATCTCACTCAGTTCTCTTCAATCATTTGATATGGATGTGTTAACGACATTGTTTAGCTCGTCCTCTCGAACTATAGCAATAAATGAACGTACATATCAAATTCGAAGCTTCGGTTGAAGCTGCTACCATCGACATAAACAAGTCGAGGGATCGATATCCGTTGCAAACGATTTGAAAGCAGATTGCCTTGCGTTGATTTCGATGGTCTGGGCGTCGATAGTACATAAAACGATGGCAAACTAGTGAACGTAAGAATGAGTTTGTACATCACAGCCAACATATTCTGGGGTTGACTGCGACGTCCTGTAAAGGTCATGCAACAAATTTTAAATGTTTCGTTAACTATAAATCGGTCATAAATAGTCTAGAGCAGAGGTTCCCAAAATACGGCCCGCGGGCCAGTTGTGGCCCGCCTGCTGTCAGAAAGTGGCAAGCGAGGTCTCGAGCAGTCACTTTCCGCAATGTTCGTTATAAAAAAAAAAGCAACGTTCCAAACCCACGGACAATAACCTACCTGCGCTTATGACTTTGGGCACGATAGATTTGTGCCCAGACATTGATAAACTGGCATCTGAACTTAAGTAACTGTTTATGAAAAACAGTTAGAATTGTAAATTAATTACATTAACAGTGATTTTAGAAACTTATTTAAAATTAAAGTTAAGAAAGGTAAGAACGGCATTTTTAAAGAAGGATATTGCTAGACTTTTATAATTTTATAACGTTGTAGTCAGCTAACTAACTCGAAAACCTTGGAAACTACTGGTCTAGAGTGTGTCTGCCAACGCTATCTTCACACGTGAGACTGTAGACCCACTGACTCCAGCAACCATCTGTCACTGACTCCAGCAACCATCTGCCACTGACTCCAGCAACCATCTGCCACTGACTCCAGCAACCATCTGTCACTGATTCCAGCAACCATCTGCCACTGACTCCAGCAACCATCTGCCACTGACTCCAGCAACCATCTGCCCCTGACTCCAGCAACCATCTGCCACTGACTCCAGCAACCATCTGCCACTGACTCCAGCAACCATCTGCCACTGACTCCAGCAACCATCTGCCACTGACTCCAGCAACCATCTGCCACTGACTCCAGCAACCATCTGCCACTGACTCCAGCAACCACCTGCCACTGACTCCAGCAACCATATGCCACTGACTCCAGCAACCATCTGCCCCTGACTCCAGCAACCATCTGCCACTGACTCCAGCAACCATCTGCCACTGACTCCAGCAACCATCTGTCACTGACTCCAGCAACCATCTGCCACTGATTCCAGCAACCATCTGCCACTGACTCCAGCAACCATCTGCCCCTGACTCCAGCAACCATCTGCCACTGACTCCAGCAACCATCTGCCCCTGACTCCAGCAACCATCTGCCACTGCCTCCAGCAACCATCTGCCACTGACTCCAGCAACCATCTGCCACTGACTCCAGCAACCATCTGCCACTGACTCCAGCAACCACCTGCCACTGCCTCCAGCAACCATCTGCAACTGACTATAGCAACCATCTTCCCCCAGGCTCCAGCAACCATCTGCCCCTGCCTGTAGCTGATATTTTCCCCTTCGCTCGCTCACTTTGACCTCAAGCTTAGTCCATGCACGTGCTATTTCCTTTGCCTTCCCTATTACCAGCGTCCTTCGCCATCAGGCGAACCCCCTCCGGCTTCAGAGGTACTTGTAACTTACGTCCCCAAGTCAAGGAAGATCGTCAAAATTTTAGTTCAACTGACCAGTGTAGGGGATGAACCCGCTACCTCAGCATCCGCGCACCGGAAGTTTAAGAGCGAGCGCCATGCTGACCTCTAATCTAGTTGATAATGCACAACTAAATTTCTCTTTAGGATACACAGAGCCTTCAGATGTTTCTGTTACAACGCCTCCATCGACATATTCCCATCAGTTGTGTATGAACTCAGTGTATTATATTGGTATGATTCATGTAACGTAATCTTTCATCAAATAACTCGGCCATTTGTCTCCATCACCTGGTCTTGCATGCTTGTGCAATTACTAGCCAGTCCTTAATCGACGAGATTACCAAACAATGGTGCTATAACTATGGGTAATTATTAGAGACTGTTATCACACGACAAACACGATGATGTGGTGCTAGAAATGGGGATGGTTAATAATTAGGTTAAAAATTAGCTTTAGGGAATAGCTTTTACTGTAAATACGCCGACAGCTGAACGGCTCGTTCAAGTCCTGGTCAGGCGGTTCTCACGAGAAAGCGAGGGTGAGTAATAAACAACAGGTGCTTGGCTTCATCAAACATGCAAGCACGTGACCAGGCTAATGACGTGACGTACTGCGGTTATTAGTGAAAGTGTAACAAGGTGAGCTCCGCACCTGGTTGTACTCCTCGCTTAAATTTCCCTGGTTTCGGTTCATCTGGAATTCTTTCCAGCATTTCTATATGTCAAGTGTGCCAGCATCTTTACAACTCGTGTTCTAACATGCTTCGCAACACGCACTCTTTCACTCAAAATCTCACATCACAACACGCACTCTTTCACTCAATATCTTACATCACAACACACACTCTTTCACTCAAAATCTCACTTCACAAAACGCACTCTTTCACTCAAAATGGCACATCACAACACGCACTCTTTCACTCAAAATCTCACATCACAATACGCACTCTTTCACTCAAAATCTCACATAACAACACGCACTCTTTCACTCAAAATCTCACACCACAACACGCACTCTTTCACTCAAAATCTCACATCACAACACGCACTCTTTCATTCAAAATCTCACATCACAACACGCACTCTTTCACTCAAAATCTCACATCACAACACGTACTCTTTCATTCAAAATCTCACATCACAACACGCACTTTTTCACTAAACATCTCACATCACAACACGCACTCTTTCACTCAAAATCTCACATCACAACACGCACTCTTTCACTCAAAACCCCACATCACAACACGCATTCTTTCACTCAAAATCTTACATCACAACATGCACTCTTTCCCTCAAAATCTCACATCACAACACGCACTCTTTCACTCAAAATCCCACATCACAACACGCACTCTTTCACTCAAAATCTTACATCACAACATGCACTCTTTCACTCAAAATGTCACTTAACAATACGCACTTTTTCACTCAAAATCCCGCATCACAACACGCACTCTTTCATTCAAAATCTCACAACACAACACGCACTCTTTCACTAAAAATCTCACATCACAATACGCACTCTTTCACTCAAAATCTCACATAACAACACGCACTCTTTCACTCAAAATCTCACATCACAACACGCACTCTTTCACTAAAAATCTCACATCACAACATGCACTCTTTCACTCAAAATCTCACATCACAACACGCACTCTTTCACTCAAAACCCCACATCACAACACGCATTCTTTCACTCAAAATCTTACATCACAACATGCACTCTTTCCCTCAAAATCTCACATCACAACACGCACTCTTTCACTCAAAATCCCACATCACAACACGCACTCTTTCACTCAAAATCTTACATCACAACATGCACTCTTTCACTCAAAATGTCACTTAACAATACGCACTTTTTCACTCAAAATCCCGCATCACAACACGCACTCTTTCATTCAAAATCTCACAACACAACACGCACTCTTTCACTAAAAATCTCACATCACAATACGCACTCTTTCACTCAAAATGGCACATCACAACACGCACTCTTTCACTCAAAATCTCACATCACAATACGCACTCTTTCACTCAAAATCTCACATCACAACACGCACTCTTTCACTAAAAATCTCACATCACAACATGCACTCTTTCACTCAAAATCTCACATCACAACACGCACTCTTTCACTCAAAACCCCACATCACAACACGCATTCTTTCACTCAAAATCTTACATCACAACATGCACTCTTTCCCTCAAAATCTCACATCACAACACGCACTCTTTCACTCAAAATCCCACATCACAACACGCACTCTTTCACTAAAAATCTCACATCACAACACGCACTCTTTTACTCAAAATCTCACATCACAACACGCATTCGTTCACTCAAAATCCCACATCACAACACGCACTCTTTCACTCAAAATCTTACATCACAACATGCACTCTTTCACTCAAAATGTCACTTAACAATACGCACTTTTTCACTCAAAATCCCGCATCACAACACGCACTCTTTCATTCAAAATGGCACATCACAACACGCACTCTTTCACTCAAAATCTCACATCACAATACGCACTCTTTCACTCAAAATCTCACATAACAACACGCACTCTTTCACTCAAAATCTCACATCACAACACGCACTCTTTCACTAAAAATCTCACATCACAACATGCACTCTTTCACTCAAAATCTCACATCACAACACGCACTCTTTCACTCAAAACCCCACATCACAACACGCATTCTTTCACTCAAAATCTTACATCACAACATGCACTCTTTCCCTCAAAATCTCACATCACAACACGCACTCTTTCACTCAAAATCCCACATCACAACACGCACTCTTTCACTAAAAATCTCACATCACAACACGCACTCTTTTACTCAAAATCTCACATCACAACACGCATTCGTTCACTCAAAATCCCACATCACAACACGCACTCTTTCACTCAAAATCTTACATCACAACATGCACTCTTTCACTCAAAATGTCACTTAACAATACGCACTTTTTCACTCAAAATCCCGCATCACAACACGCACTCTTTCATTCAAAATCTTACATCACAACATGCACTCTTTCACTCTAACTCTCACATCACAACACGCACTCTTTCACTCAAAATCTCACATCAGAACACACACACACACACACACACACACACACACACACACACACACAAAGAAGCGTCAAGCTGTTTGACTCGTGCTACGAAGGTTGTGGGTTCGATTCCGGGCCGCGTCCTTCGGTTTACGAGTTAAATATTTCGGAGACTACTGTGGGTCGTCACTAAAAGCTACGGAGTTCGTGCTTTGTGCGACGCTTTCCGTGCTGCGGAAAGAGACCGAGCCATATGGGATAAAACCCGGTGCAATGAAGTCGACCCTGTCGACTTTTAAGCGACTTAGGTATGAGTACCGGTCTTTCAGAAAGCTATGGCAAAATAACGTACGTAAATTTGCCAAGAAATCACAAACAGCCAAAAATGCTGGAGTTGACTGCGACGTCCTGTAAATGCAATGACATGCTTCCCACTCAAACACTTTTTTTATTTTGGTTCGCTTTTGATACCCGAGTCTATGACAGTGGCATGGGGTTGTGGATTGTCTGCAGTTTCTCGCCACGGCGCTTTCTTTTCTGTCTCTCGGTCTCTATTTCAATATCTATATTTGTACGCGATGTTTCTCTTTCACAAAACGGTTGCTGACTTACTCTCACTTATTCCCAACGAATAATTATGTCACCTTGACGTCTCGTGTGTGGTTGTATGTGGAAGTGTGTGTGTGTGTGTGCGTGCGTGCGTGCGCGCGCGCGCAAGGGTGAGTGTATGTGCACAAAAGTGCGAGTGCGTGTGTATATGGCAGAGGAGAGCGAGGGGGAGGTGAGAGACAATAAATGAGACACATAGAAAGAGAGAGAGAGGTAGGAAGAGAGAGGGAAATTCATGACACACACACAAAGAGAAAAGGGGGATGGGTGAAGGGAGAGAAACAGACAATAAATGACACACAGGTGTTAGAGAGGGTGGGGGGAGGTGAGAACGAGGCAATAAATCAAAGAGAGAGAGAGAGAGAGAGAGAGAGAGAGAGAGAGAGAGAGAGAGAGAGAGAGAGAGAGAGAGAGAGAGAGAGAGAGAGAGAGAGAGAGAGAGAGAGAGAGAGAGAGAGAGAGAGAGAGAGAAAGTTTTCTCTGAAAACATATTTCCTAGCCTCAGTTGAACAGCAATTTGATCCCAGACGTTCTTCCAGTTTATCTTCAGCTTGGTCTTGTCTGTCCTACCTGCAATACTCACAAACGAACTGTGTGTGTGTGTGTGTGTGTGTATGTGTGTGTGTGTGTGTGTGTGTGTGTGTGTGTGTGTGTGTCCATGTGTGTGTGTGTGCATGTGTGTGTGTGTCCATGTGTGTGTGTGTGTGTGTGTGTGCATGTGTGTGTGTGTCCATGTGTGTGTGTGTGTGTGTGTGCATGTGTGTGTGTGTGTCCATGTGTGTGTGTGCATGTGTGTGTGTGTGTCCATGTGTGTGTGCGTGCGTGCGTGTATGGTTGACATTAACTACATAAATGAACCTCACCTTGAGTAGAATAATCTTGAGCTCCCACTCCCCGGCCTCTAGGCCCGCGGGCAGCCCAGGAGGCCCTCGGTCGCCCTGTGTTTGAAACATAAAACATACGAGCATGCTGTATTTAGTATTCTCAGGTGAAATGTAATTTTAAAACATTCAACAATGGGGCAAAACATTTCAGAATATTGTAATGCTGACAAACAATTATAAAACACATACATAATTATTGAAACAATTTTGTCCCGTAGTGAATTAGAATAACGAAGACACAAAAAATAGATTGCATGATTTATTGCATGGCATATTTCGCTGCATCTCGTCAGGTACATACTGCAGAAATCACACAAGATAAAGTAACTTCACTAGATAAATCCTTCAAGCTGAAATATACAACACACATATTCACACTGTAATTTGAAATATCTACCAAGGTCATTTTAAACTAACTCATGCCTTTTTTTTTTGTGTGCACAAATTTGGTTTCTGTAAATGAATGGCAATTGCCTCTGCGAGCTTTAACATGCAAGCATTTGTGTGTTAAACAATACATGAAACGCATTGTCCCTATCAGTTGCATGTCCGGTTTCCAAAGTATGCTGGCCATTCGATGACATGAGAAATTTGTGGTGTGTAGGATTTGCCAGGTTCCAAGAATCTTTTTTTTTTAATTCTGTTAATTCAGTTGATTATGTGTTCCACAAACCTGTTATGAAATAATTATTGACAGGTGCAATTAAATAAAACAAAGATGTTATCTAGGGGCAATCAAATAAAACAATTCTTTTCAATTATCATTTTATAAGATATATGAGACGTTGAAAAAAAACAAAACAAGGCGGTTGATTAAATTTATTCGTGTTACCTCGAATCGAAGTTATAAAAGTGTGTGTGCTGCACACGACGCATCCTCAATGTTGAAAATGTCCGGCCGTGACTGAACATTGCAAAAAATGTCGCACAATTTGTGCGTTACTTGAGATCAATAAGTCAGGTGCCGTCTCCACAATGCAAGGTTGGCTGCAATGGATCTCCAACACTGTCTGTCTCTCGCCCTGACTGTACATTCTGTCAGGCTGATGTTCGTCCATCTCTTGATATTATCTTCCCATTTGTATCGTTGTCTACCTCTTGCTCACTTGCCCTCAACCTTGTCCTCCAGTATGGTTTTTATAAGAGTATCATGTCTTTTAACGTGGCCAAAATATTTCACTTGCCGCCTCTTTATTTCTTTCATCAACTGTCTCTTCATTCCCAGCTTTTCTAGAACCTCTGCATTTTTGTTGTTGAGAAAACACCCCTAAATACATTGGTGTTTATTCATACGTGACGTTGGGTTGTTTATGATTCTCACATAGAACATTAGTTCTTTGACTAGACAAGACGAAATGGCCACGAAGACATCAAAATAAACTGATGGATTCTGTTGGTGAAACTGTACATCCTGCGGTTTCCCTTCAACATTTTCCATAATCCTGTGTTTTGTGTTTTGTGTTTTTTGTAATCGTGTTTTAGTAAAGCTCACAATCTACTTCTCGTTGTTTGGTGATTCCTTCATTCCATAATCTTGGTGATATGGTTCTCTCTCCTCAAATCGGCACTGAGAGAGAGACAATCACCAATGTAACATTGCAGCTGGGACAAATTTCACAAGAAGGGTCCCATGAGTTGAGTTAAGTCATGAATCAATATTACACCACTCGGGACCTTCCCATATGCGCGCCGTTCCCATCTTCAACAACCAGCGAAGAGTCCCATTGCTGGTGATACCCGTTGAAGTCTGATTATGCGTCTGTCTGATCTTTCCTTCCTGCTGCACCATTCTCTCCATGCTATGATGGTTCATTTGGTATCATGCACTTTTAACATTCCTCCTCCTCCTCTTTTTTTTTCTACTCGCATTCGTCCTTTCAAGTCTACACCGACAGACGAGTTCTGTAGACTTAGCTAGGGTATTGTGGCACTTTCTTTTTAATTGTTCCATAGTTTTGAATGCGGTGCTGTCTCACTAGGCCAGTATTCCCTTCTTAGCTGACTGTACAGGGGGCATTCCCAGAGAACATGCTCTGCAGTTTGATCACACTGCCGGCGTGAGCATAGTGGTGAGTCACTCAGAGACACATGATCACATATCTACATGATCCCAAAGACCTTGCCCACAATTGTCTTGTCTAACAACTGTATCTTTGAAAGAAAATGTTTGAACATTATTTTTTTGTTGTTTTTCCGCTCGCTTGAACTCAAGCCTAGTCCACACACATGCTACTATTTCTAACAGTTATGTTAAAGTTAGTTGCATATCCTTTACAGGACGTTTGCAGTCAACACCAGCAATTTTCTTTTTTGCTGTTGTTGATGTCTTGGCAAGCTTACATTCAGTAGTTTGCCATTGCTTTCTGAACGACCGGCACTTATACCATTTCGTAAAAAAACCAGCGCAACGCGGTCTGCTGTCAAATCGCGCGCAGATGTGTTTCGAACGCGGGTATGTGGGATTACGAACCGTGCCCGTAACACTTTCGCCACAGATAACGGCACTTCTAAAAGAACTGGACTAAATTTTGCGTGTGGATTAGCTTTCCCTATTTTCAGTGTCCCTCGCCATCAGGCGAACCCACTCCGACTTCAGAGGTATGTGTAATTTACGTCCCCAAGTCATGGACGATAAGTCAACATTTTAGTCCAACAGATCGGTTTAGGGTTAAACCCCTTACCTCGGCATCAGCACACCGAATGCGTAAGAACACGTGTTCTTATCCATTTGGTCCATGCTGACCTGCACAAACAATTTATAAAATTGAAATGTGTAAGCACCATGTAATTCACCCACCTGAAATGACAGTGATTACAAATCAAGCAATTCACTTAAAACTCAGTTAATATTGCAGTAAGTGTCCCACACATAAACTCATGCAATCAGTAATCGTTAATTAGATTACTATCAATGTGACATATTGTACATAAGAAACTGTAACTTCAAAGGACATGCTTGGAATTTCCAGTCTGTGTCTGGCCTCAGACAGCGAGGAGTAACTCCAAAAAATAACAAAACAGCTGGAAATATTCATGACAATAGATATATAGGAAGACAGCGGGAGATGGGACAATGTCAGCACGTGATGGCAGGTTCTGCTAGAGACCGGAAGATGAGAGGAGCATAATCATCCATGCCAGTGACTGTCTGCCTGTGCTCGAGCCAAGCACATACACATGTCTGTATTGTACGTATGCATGTGTGTGTGTGTGTGTGTGTGTGTGTGTGTGTGTATATATATATATATATATATATATATATATATATATATATATATATATATATATATATATATATATATATATAAGCGATTTCGTGCAGATATCGGTGTATATGTATGTGTATAAGTTTACAATTAAATTTAAATGTTTAAAAATATTGCCGGTCTAAATTTTGTATTCACCTGTTATTTTACATGAACTTTACAGAGGGTAAATACACAACTTGGAACGGCAATATTTTCAAACACTACACAGTCATTAATAATACACCCTATATATGTGAATGTATGTGTCCGTATATACGTTGTACATATATGTGTGTAAATGTATATACGTAAGCAATTGTGTCTATGTATATGTAGAATTGATATGTGTATGCGTCGATGTAAGTGTGCATGGCATCATCGTCGTCATGAAGGTCATCTACAGAGCACTTATAATAGCCCGTCGGAGAGACTCTCAGTCTGTTGCCAGTTCCCATACCTCATACACGTTGATGGTCAAGGTGTCTTTACTGTCCTGTATTCATATTCGTGCTGATCGACCTCTGCCTCTACTTCCTGGGACCACGTCTTCCCTCACAGCTCTTCCTAACCCACTGTGACTTTTAATATGATCGAATTATTTCAGTTTCCGAGACACGTTGTTGTTTACCATCTAATTCTCTTTAGTGACTAGATCCTGTTCCATGTTAGTGATTGTTTTCTTCTTGCCCAATGCTATTCTAAGAACTTTGTAACATTTATGTTCAAAAGCTCCAATTCTCTTCTTTAGCAGATTCGAATCTTCGGAAAGGTGTGGATTTTTTCTAGCGGGGCAAAAAGGAGACCCTTACTTGCACAGTTCGCGGCGACTGCACTAGCCAGGCGGCCTTAATTCCTCGGGCTCAAAGTCGCCTTGCCCTACACCGCAAGATGCTATCATCAGTAGAATCCAAATCACCAACAACTAACACAGGTATGTTGTCAAAGGAAACATGCATGTGCTAACATGTTTATTCATATCTGTTTATGATTTTGCGCCGTAGGTTCTTAATACTGTTTTATATATTCGCATTTCTTCGACCAATTCCATTCTGATTTCGTCTGAACAATTCCCACTGTTGTTACTTATGGCGCAAAATGATTCAAGACTTGCTACATTTTCAACTTCTTCTATTAATTTGAATTTTTGGTTCACATGCAGGTTTTTTTTTTTTTTATTTGGCTTAACTTAATCTATGGACATTTTTTTCGATTCCCCCTCCCCGCCCCCCCCCCCCCCCCCCCCCCCCCCACCAAATATTGTGTTCAAAACTGTGTCTTTTGACAGATAGGAACAACAAACAGTTATGCGACCTTAGTCACTATTTGACAGGAGGATCGTATTATCTGCACATCTCAGTCTTCGGTTTGAGTGTCCAATTATAAGTGGATCAAAACTGTTTCATGTGTGTGTGCGTGCGCGCGCGTGTAAGTGTGTGTGTGTGCGTGTAAGTGTGTGTTTGTGTGTGTGTGTGTGTGTGTGTGTTCAACAGTTCTGGGTAGAGAGTGCAACCCCGTCTAACTCCGCTTAGATCTGAAGATAGTTTGTTGTTTCACCAGCTACTCTGACATCTGTTTATTGATGGTGATGGGATGTTTCGGTTAAAAGGATGACATTTGAGGAAACCGTGTATTGTCTATGATGTGCCTTCCACAAGTTCTGAGACAGAACACCTATTGAAGGCCTTACTGTAAGTAAATCAATGAAGAGCATTTCGTGTGACATTCACTGGCACAGGAACGACGCATTATTGGGTGACCCTTTGTCGTGAAGTTAGAGCCACGACTAACAACTAACTGTAGATAAATATGTAGATAAATTTTCCTCCATCTCTAGATCTGGTTCTTGCAGGACCATGCACGGGTGAAATAGCAGTGTAATAGGGATACAAAAGTGTGAATGTCATAAACCTTCCGAATGTTTAAACTTAAGAGTAAGGGGTTCAAACCGAGAGAGAACTCTCATCTGTGGCATGCGTACTGATGCAAGAAACATGCTTAAATCATTGACAGACAAACCTTGAGTAAAATTACTTTTTCTCGATTCGTATTGTTCTGAAATAAGTCAAAGAAGATGTTTAAAATGTAATCTTAGGTTACACATCGGACACAAAGTAACACTTATTGTACAGAGACTGGTTCTTAGTTGATTGATTGGTAAAGGATCATCATTCTCTGCACTCAGGTACTTCAGTAAATGTCCTAGTCTCCTCCCATAGATCACACAATGAGATTTTCAACACAGCATCATCGGATTCTAGATGTTTCTATACCAGAACAATGCATTATGCAGGTCAGGATGACCGAATGGATAAGATCGCTCGTTCTTAAACATCCGGTGTGCTGATGTCGAGGTAGCGGGTTCAACCCCTACATAGGCCCGCTGGAATAAAATGTTGACTATCTTGACTTGGGGACGTAAATTACAAATGCCGCTGATGTCGGTGTGGGTTCACCTGATGGCGAAAGAAAATGGTAAATAGGAAAAGCTAATCCACACGTAAAAATAAGGCTACTGTACTAGAATTAGTAACACGTGTATATGGACGACGCTTGAGGTTAAAGCGAGCGAACAAAAATCAATGCAACGTATCTTTGTCGACAGCGGTCAGAACAAGAGTTCTATTGAGTTACAGCCATTTCTGATGCATGGCAGTGAGTTACGAAAATGTTAATAGATTAAACGCAAGAATGTTCAAGAAATGTTACGAGAACACATAAGACATATAAAAAAGACATGACAGAGACGTCGTGGGGAAAAACCAACTCTTGAAGAGAATCAATAACTCGTAAAGAAAGTAGACAATGGACATTCTTTAGACAAGTGATATGAACTAGCAAACAGGAAAATGTGACAACAGAAAAGCATGAAGAGTAGAGAGACTAGGATGACATTGAGAGACGCTGCTAACAGCTTGACATCGTGCCATGGAGAATCACCTGTATCAGAAATGACTGGGAGCTGGCGAGATAAGATGATGAACAATAAAGAGAAAGATCATTCGACATGGTTTATCATGTATTGGTTATAAAGTACTAGACAATATTTGTCAAACCAATCGACACTCCGTAGGTGATGAGGAGATCATATTTGTCAAACCAATCGACACTCCGGGGGTGATGGGGTGACCATATTTGTCAAACCAATCGACACTCCGGGGGTGATGGGGTGACCATATTTGTCAAACCAATCGACACTCCGGGGGTGATGGGGTGACCATTTTTGTCAAACCAACCGACACTTCTTGGGTGATGGGGAGATCATATTTGTCAAACCAATCGAAACTCCATGGGTGATGGGGAGACCATATTTGTCAAACCAATCGACACTTCTTGGGTGATGGGGAGATCATATTTGTCAAACCAATCGAAACTCCATGGGTGATGGGGAGACCATATTTGTCAAACCAATCGACACTCCGTGGGTGATGGGGAAACCATATTTGTCAAACCAATCGACACTCCGTGGGGATGGGGTCAGTATCACCAGGGCCGCTTTTATTTCCCAAGACACGTGTGGTACCCAATTTAGACTAGGTCGACTTGGGAGCCCAGATTAATTTAAATAATCCCACTCTATGCGGATTAGAACCCATAATCGTCGCGCTGGTAGGCAAGCGTCTACGGAATGATGTAGACCAGTGGTTCTCAACCGGTGGGGAATCCCCCCCCCCCTACAGGGGGGAAATTTTAGGGTTTCCAGGGGGGGGGGGGGTGAAGATTATTTCAAGATTGCGTTCATACAAGATCCGATTACTTGATAATGTTTTTCCCTTCATACTTTACGGTTCTATACGTCTCACCCCTTCTAAAATTCATTTTATAAAGTAAGACCCATAAATCACGTTTTATGTGCACGTCTAGACTTGTTTTGGTATGTGCTTCCATTATTACGTATACTGTGTAGGGGCAGGCGCGGGAGAAAGGGGGGGGGGGGGTTTAGGTAGGAAATACGAAGAGGGGAGGGGGGAATGACGTTGTGAAAATATGGTGAAGGGGGCACGGGCCAAATGTTTAGGTAGGAAATACGAAAGGGGGGAGGGGGTATGACGTTCTGATAATATAATGAAGGGGGGCACGGGCCAAAAAAGGATGAGAACCACTGATGTAGACAAACATAACAGTTATTGGCTAAAAGACATGGACTTTAAGGTCCCAGGAAATCACGCTCTCTGCTCGTAACCGCTTTTCCCAAGTGTAATCCTTCCGCAAGACTGTGTCCCTACCATGTAGTTAGTCACATAATCGTATCTACGAACAGCGCAATAATTGCTGCCATGTGTTGAACTGGCATTGCACATAGCACACCAAACATGGCCGTCGTGTTTCACAGATAATTACATCGAGGGTTACTGAGGAAACAGTCCCACCAAATGCCACTGGAACAACAGCCGCATACAAATCAACGCACTGTAAATGTGTGATGAAAATGTATCATAAATCTACAACCGATTATATGTGTCGCCGAGTTTATTTAGTCCTAGGACATATCGTCATTATCAGCTACATCATTATCGTCATCAACAAGTTCTTTGACAACTGGTGTGAGTGATCATGCATCTCCACGACTCTCCTTGTTTGTAATTGTTGCTAGACGTATAGCGAATTGTTTTGCAGTTATTGTTCGATGTATAATGAGTTGTTTTGTGTAAGTGTTCGATGTATAATGAGTTGTTTTGTGTAAGTGCTTGGTGTATAATGAGCTGTTTAGTGTCGTTGCTCAATACTTGAGTTGTCAAGTTGTCAGTTGTTCTGTTATATTATGTTATTTTATGTTACGTTATGTTATGTTATGTTATGTTATGTTATGACTATCTCCATCTCTGCATCAGAACGGACATCCCCATGCGTGCTCAATCTTCCCATGCACAATCATATCAAAGTATCCCTACCCACCAATATCTGTAAGCTTCCTCCCGTATATAACCAATCGCATTATGCAATCGCTTTTCGTGTGATGGGTTGTTTGTGGTCGTTGCTCTGAGAATATTTATTTGTTTCTAGTCTTTGTTCGATGTGTAATGAATTGTGTGTAATCATTGCTCGACGCATATCGAATTGTTTATGGTTGTTCTTTAAAATATAATGAATTAAAGCAATGAAAGCACAAACAATAGACTGCACAATGTATTGTCGGGCATATTTCGCTGCATCTCGTCAGGTACATACTGCAGAATTCACACAACATAAACGAAAGCAATAAGGCAATCCATCAAACTGAAATATGCAAATTGTCTACCAAAATAATTTTACACTGACTATCGTGTCTTTTTGTTTACACAATACTGGCTTTTCGATATGAATAGCAATGGCCCCTGTCAGTTATAACATTCGTTAATTTCTTTTGTTTAATTTTTGTATATAATGAATTGTTTGTAGTTATAGCTCGCAGTATAATTATTTGTGTACAGTAATTTCTTCACATATACTGAGTTATATGTGGTCATTGCTTGCGGAATAATGAGTCGATTGTAGTAAGTGCCCCACGAATAACGAGTGTTTCGGAAGAGAATAATTTAAAAATATCAATAAAGTAATAAACATTAATAAAATGGCGGCACGTACCTTGTCTCCAGGTGAGCCATTCTTTCCATCAAATCCAGGTAGGCCTGGTTCTCCTTTTGATCCCTGATCACCCTTCCCTCCCTGGGGACAAAGAAATATGAGACTAATGGTGTGTGCCAGGACAGCAACAGATGATACCATCATACTCATCATCATTACTTTCATCACCTTCGCCACACCCATTATTATAACCATTATCAGAATCAGCAGCATCACACCAATGAACGTCATCATTCTTTTTTCATCACATCGATCTTCTTCTTGATCTTCAAAATCAACATCATCATAATTATCATCTTTAACAGATCGATCACCACAATTGTCTATATCGCCATCGTCTTCATCACTTCGATAATCGTTATAATCATCAACAACATCACGCTCATCACATCCATCATCACGACAAGCCCCTGCACCAACATATCAACCAACAACACCATCACGACTTCCTTCATCTTCCAGGTCGCTAACAGACTAGGCAACCAATTGAGGGTCACGCTATGCGACGACATGCGGGGCACCAGCAAACTGCCCCAACCACGCTACATTTTATCTACTAGGCAACCAATTGAGAGTCACGCTATGCGACGACATGCGGGGCACCAGCAAACTGCCCCAACCACGCTACATTTTATCTACTAGGCAACCAATTGAGAGTCACGCTATGCAACGACATGCGGGGCACCAGCAAACTGCCCCAACCACGCTACATTTTATCTACTAGGCAACCAATTGAGAGTCACGCTATGCAACGACATGCGGGGCAGCAGCAAACTGCCCCAACCACGCTACATTTTATCTCACCGTGATAATCCTATTCAGCCTAAAGATTGACATAACCATTTATTGAATATATCGTCAGAATTACATGTTGTTTTACTGAAAATATCACCAGTTTGAGTTTAAGATGCATTGAACATACCATCACAATGTAGTGAAATGTTATTGAACACATTATTACACTGACGTGGAGTTTTATCGAATATATCGTCAGACTGACATTATATGTTAATTGAATATATAATCAGACTGATATGAAGTTTTATTAAACATGTCATCAGATTGATATAATATTGTATTAACATATCATCAGATCTACAAGGTGTGGATTGCACTAGGCCCTGCAGCCAGCAGGGTTAGTTTCGGCTAGCCTATCCTCGAAAGGGTAAAAAGTGAAAATTAGTAGCCTGCCGATGACCCGCTGACTACACAAGTCAAACCCACCTCCTCGTGGTGTAGACCGGGAAACCATGACCACGAAGTCATGAGCCAAACGGGCTTTGGCTCGCCAGGGGGAAATGACTCCCCTTGGTCATATTGTTGTCCTAAACCTTCGACTGGCCTTGCAAGCCGGCAGGGGATTTTCATCCTGCTCGTAGAAAAACTAAGAAAAATAATCTGACACCAAAAGGACGCAGAGGAAGCGGCCGACCACGTAAATGATGGACAGAGGGAATAACAGCCCATGTGAATCTCGATACATAAAGCCCATAAACGGGCACTCTCGAACTGTTTATACTTCACCTCGACACAGCAAGGTACAAGAGGAACATGATGAGATGAGACGAGGTCATCAGATTGAGATGATAGTTTTATTGAGCATATCAACAGATTGAGATGAAGTGTTATTAAGCATATCATCAGACTGATATAAAGTTTTATTAAACATACCATGATACATTTTATTGCACATATCAACAAATTGAGTTGATATTTGGTTGAACATATCGTCAGACTGAGATCATTGAAAATATCATAGGATAAGCTACGGTTGTTCTCGTCAATGTAAAAATATCATATTTCATAATCTGACTCATCATCATCATCAAGTGCCGTGCCAGCTGGCGTAGGCGTTCATGGCTCTCCACAGATCTCGGTCTTTGGTTTTCTGGATCAACTCTGCTGCTGATATTCCTCCATGCCACCGTCTCAATCCATCCAGCATCATTTCTCTTGGTCTGCCTCTGCCTCTCTTCCCCTCGATCTTTCCAGTTGTTACGATGTTCTCCAATGCCTCTCTTCTCATCACGTGACCGAAGAAAGATGTTTGTCTCTGTCTTATTGTTGTATATAATGTTCTAGTTTCATTAGCCTGTTTCAGGCAGTCATCGTTAGTTACTCTGGCAGTCCAAGGAATTCGCAACATTCGTCTCAGGAACCACATCTCTGTTGCTTCTAATTTCTTCTTACTTTGTTCATTTACATTCCAAGATTCACTGCCATACAGCAAAACTGGTTCTACATAGCATTTCAGCACTCTCTTTCTTACATTCAGTGATAGTGACTTATTGCACAAGATACTCTTCATTTTCTGAAATGCGGCTTTTGCCTGCCCTATTCTGCTCCTAATCTCTGTTGTACATCTTCCATCTGATGTTATAAATGCCCCTAGGTATCTAAAATTATCCACTTGGTTAAGGATTTTCCCTTCTATTTCTATGTCACATTTTGGTGTCACCATTTTCTTTGATATTACCATTGTTACTGTTTTCTTGATATTCAAGGAGAGTCCTTTCCTTGCACTCTCTGTTACTACAACATCTAATAATTGTTGTAGGTCTGTTGAATTGTCCGCCACCAATACTGTGTCATCTGCATAGCGTATATTATTTATATTATAACCTCCAACTAGTATTCCTGGCATCTCTTTGATCTCTCTCATTATTACTTCGCTATACAGGGAGAAAAGATCTGGTGACAAGACACACCCCTGTCGTACTCCTAGCTTTATCTGTTCGTAACTACCCTCTTTATTTCCCATTTTAATTGCTGCTACTTGGTTCCAGTAAACATTTTTTATTATTCTTAAATCTTTTCCATCAATGTTGATATCTTCCAACATTTTAATCAGTTCATCATGTTTTACTTTATCAAATGCCTTAGTATAATCTATGAAGCACAAATATATGTCTCTCTGTTTCTCTATTGATCTTTCTATTAGTGTCCGTAATGTATAAATTGCATTGTTTGTGCCCTTTCCTTCCACAAATCCATACTGTTCTTCACTAATTTCCATTTTTATTTTCTTTTTGTTTCTTCTCATTATGATTCTGAGTAGAAGCTTAGTGATATGGTTTATGAGGTTAATTGTACGAAAATCTTCACAATCAATTGCTCCTGGTCTTTTTGGTATAGCTATAAATACAGATTTCAGCATATCACTGGGTAAATATCCACTACTGTAAATATCATTCAACATTTTGGTTAATATATCTACTCCAAATTCTCCCAACACTTCTAATTCTTCTATTGTGATTTCATCTGGCCCAGCTGTTTTTCCTTTCTTCATACGTTTCATAGCGTCAGCGACTTCTTCTTTCAGAATAGGTGGACCTTCTAAGTTACTATCTTCTGTTAATTCTTCCCTTTCTCCGTCATATAATTCTCTTATATACTCATTCCACCTCTTCATTATAGCACCTTCCTCTAATAATATCTTTCCTGTTTTTGATTTCAAACACCCTGTATTTATTCTTATGTTTCTTCCTGTAAGCTCACTGATTTGTCTGTACATATGTTTTGTATCATTAATGGAATTTAATTCAATTTTTTTGCATTGCTCGTTTAACCAACTTTCTTTAGCCTTTCCACATTTATCTTTTATTTCTTTATTTATCTTAGCGTATTCTCGTTTGTCATTTTTACTCTGTTTTCTTTTGTCCATCAGTTTTAAGATTTCTTCATTCATCCATTTTTTCTTAGCTATTTTGCCTCTCTCCGGTAATACTTCTTTGCTAGTTTGATGAATGGAGTCCCTTAACATTTCCCATTGTTCATTTATATTCTGTATTTTAGCTATCGCATTGTACCTATTTTTCACAGTCACTCTGTATTAGTTCTTGCAGTTCTTTATCTATTTTCAGAACCTCTTTATTAAGACTCATGTTCTTAACCATTTTTTTCCCTCTCTTTAATCTTACTTTTATTTGTCCACATAGTGGTACATGATCACTATTACAGTCAGCACCAGGCATTGTCTTTACATTAATTAAAGCATTTCTATATCTTTTATTAATTAGTATGTAGTCAATTTGGTTGCGTATTTTCTTATCAGGGCTTTTCCATGTGTACAGTCGTCTTTTATGGTGTTTAAACCATGTGTTTCCAATTATCATATCATTGATATTTGCCCATTCTATTTCATTTCTTGTACCTAAACCATAATTCCCCACTATATCCTCCATCTTCCCCTTTCCTACTTTTGCATTAAAATCACCAAGTATTATTTTTATTTCTTGTGATCCAAATTGAGCCATCACCATTTCTATTTCGTCGTAAAAGTGTTGTATTTCTTCATCACTACTGCTTGTTGTTGGTGCATATACCTGTATAATCAACAGAATATCTGTAGTGTGTGTTGGGTTTGGCACTCACACATGAAGACACACTGAGATTCTAAAGTGCTCTCACACTGTGCTGGGACATGCCCAGTAAAACCGAATGATGGGGTACTTGAGTACTTGAGGCGGGGTCTGCCGGAAATGGTAGTAGAAAGGTAAAAGCAGTCCCATACTACCACTAGGGTATGAAGTTGTATGTCTGCATATATTCTAGCCCACCACACATGACACAGTTCTCTTTATCGTCGCCTTTTCTTCTCAGATAATTCCAAGAAAGTTCAACAAATTGTCAGTCACTAATGTTATTGAGGCTGGGGCGACCCCCAGAGCCATCCTGATGGGATGAAAATAAGCCTTTCCCTTGATTGGGATTGAATCCACTAAACTGTCTTGGCAGACCAGCGCACTAACCGATAAACCACCCCAGCTACAGCAGTTCTCGCTTGTCTTCATAAACCCGAACCTCAGTCTTTGCTAACCCTAACAAATATCATGTTGAGTTGAGTTTAGTTGAGTTTAGTTGAGTTGAGTTGAGGTGAGTTGAGTTGAGTTGAGTTGAATTGAGTTGAATTGAGTTGAGTTGAATCTAAAAACAACAACACAGCACTCGAGGCATTTCCCACACATGCTCCGTCCTCATCTTCAACAGCCAGCGAAGAAGTCCAATACTGTTGTTACCAGTCTTATAATGTGTCCGTCTAGCGTTTCCTCGTAGTTCTGAGTGTCGGCCAGATCCTATGGCCACTCCCTGCAGCACCATTCTCTCCAGGCAATGATGATCTATCTATTCCTCTGCACTACACTGCTTTATCATGTACCAATACCCCACCCAGCGGTGAAGACCCAGCCAATCTGTCCGCCTGCTCGTTTCACACCACACCAGTATATCCTGGGGGAAACACCCAACAGATGTTCCCAAACTTTATCTTCATGTTATCAAAATAAACTGTGCCCCGAAGCAGCTTCTATTTGTGATGTAATAGTGCCCTCACATGTTGTAGGCCTGAGAAGGGAGAACAGGTGGCTATTCTTTCCTTTACTTTAGCTGGCGAAGAGCCCAGATGTCGAATTCTCGTCCCACTGTGATCATTACATTGTCATCACAGTTCCATATCCACTTCGCTAAGCAGCCCGCTCATGTTATAAAAAGAAATCATTAAAGACAATCATCGAAATAAAAGAAAAACTGACTTACTTTATCTCCTTTTTCTCCTTTGGTTCCAGCCACTCCCTGAAACATTTAGATATTTCAGTGACAATTTCTTAGTTACAGGATTCATGAGATCCACATATAACATATGCATTCGTTAGTGATAATTTCTTTGCTACAGGATTCATGAGATCCACATATGACATATACATTAGTTAGTGATAGTTACTTAGTTACATGATTCATGTGATCCACATATAACATATACATTAGTTAAGTGGTAATTTCTTAGTCACATGATTCATGAGATCCACATATACCATATAATCTCATCATCATCATAATCATGAATATCCTCATAATGATTATTATAATTAACGTCGTCAGTATTAACATAACTACTCGTTATGTGTCTAATACTACACGTCCTCCTAATCTTTTGGATAGTGTGATCGGAGACCTAACCGCCTCGGATAAGGACGAAAAATAGGAAGCCACTTAGGCAAGTTGCGCATGCTAAAGGTCGCACAGCAGTTGGAAATCGTAAAGAGTAGGTCTTAAGGTCACTGCCTTAACAAAATTGTTATCAAAGAAAACCTAATCACGGGTGGAGACAGAACCTTGGAATAAATCTGTCTACATAAATGCATGCCGAAGTCGGACACATCGACCTTCGGGGTGTATAACTATGTACGACGCATTTCCCTCGACATAAGAAGAACGAATAAGAAGATAATCGTAATCATAATTATTGTTATCATTATCTTGATTATTAACAACATCATCATTAACATAATCATCATTATCATCAACATCATTATCAGCATCACCATTTTACAAAAAAAACGTATCCCGAAACAGTATCCTGCTAAGTCGTCTGCTTCGTGAGAGGGCATCACATCTTGAAGGCTTGAATGCATGGAGGATAGGTGGTCAGTGTTGTCCTCTGATGGCGGACGATAAACCTAGGTGTCCAACCCTATCTCGACCGGACTAATGATATAATCAGCCTGGCTCCATATCAGCTAAATAAACGCGCCCGCCATAATCGTCATCCGCACCGCAAATATTATCCTCGTCACCACCATTATTATCGACATCACCATGAGCAGTACCACCGCATGATAATCATTGTTATTGTCAGCATCATCATTAGCACCACCACTTTCATCACCAATACCACTATTATCACCACTACCACTATCATCATCATCATCATCATCATCATCATCATCATCATCATCATCATCACGATCACTATCATCACCACCCGCACTATTATTATATTATTATTATTATTATTATTATTATTATTATATCCTTCGTAATCGACATTATTTCTCTTGCCATAATCATGTAAGGTCATGCTGCCAACAGTCATGAACACACGCCTTTGTTTTTCCATACATCTAAATACTTATTCTATTAATAATGGTATTCATCGGCACATTCCACTGTACATAAAATTGTAATAACTCATAGGAATTTAAACGATTAAAAGGGCATTTTGTTGGGAAAAGTGTACTTAACTATACATTTGACACAACTTTTTTACCATAAAACATGGCATTATATTATATAATACAGGTAATTATTAGTTTGTAAAAAGACCGTTAACAGATTCCATCTGTTAAGATATTTTAATGGAAGCATAATCTTCTCATCTGTGCATTTTTAAAGAGTTTAATATTAGCGGTTATAATACTCTAACCGAAACAATGATCTCAATATTGTTACTGCAGCTCGTTTTTTAATTGAGTAGAGACGATCAATTCATAACCAAATGGGAACTTGTCAACACATTAAAAGAATGTGTTAGACAGGGTTGTTTACTATCATTCGATCCGTTCAATTTAGGTAGGAAAATAATAATGAGGTCCATACAAGACATGAAAGGAATATCAGTTGGTGGTCATAAAATAAACACCATGTCATATGATGATGACACGGTTTTGATAGCACGAGGCTAAAGAATATTCTTAATTGTTACATTGCTGTCTAAACGAAGTGCATAATATTCTTAATTGTTACATTGCTGTCTAAGCGAAGTTACAGAATATTCTTAATTGTTACGTTGCTGTTGAAGCGAGGTTACAGAATATTCGTAATTGTTACGTTGCTGTCTGCACCAAGTTAGGGATTGCCACTGTAAATGTAACATTGTTACATTGCCACTTGGTGTAGCTTGGATACTTCGTGACCAACTTGCCAGATTTCTTCGAGAATATGGAATGCTAAACGTTAACTAAATTTGCTTACCGGTTCTCCAGACTTGCCAGGTGGCCCTATAGGACCCTGCAGGCGTTTGGTAAAACAAAACAATAGTACAGGATGGTTAGTATGTTAAAAGGCATATATGAAGAGGAAATACAGTTAGTATGTTTTAAAACATATGTCAGATTCAAACTTGCGAAGGAAAATCAGTAAGTAAGCTAGAAACCAATATCTTATTAAAAGCATCAATAAGATAGGAAGTTGAGTACTGTAAACCATTGCACATTATCTCATCTTTACATTCCACATTACACACACATTGTATTCATTACGGATTCAAAGAGTATGCTTAGTAAGGTGGAGACAGGAATGTTTCGTGTGGAATGGCTATCGTCGCTTCAGAGGTCACAAATTATGAAAACTGTATGGATATTTTGCCCTGGCCATGCGGGGGTGCGGGGAAATGAACAGGCTGATAGGCTGGCAGGGAAAGCACCTCTTGGTGGTAGATTGCCTATGGACAAGGGAGAGGTGGTCGTGCGCTTGTGGGACCAGGTGGAGAAGGCGGAAGAACAGATTGAAAACCCATATGTGGAAAGAATGAGATTGCGGGGTAGCGGTATGAATTCTGGAAGAATCTCAAAACTGAGAGGGAAGACCAGGAGAACTTTTAATCAGATAGTGGTGGTAACGATTAGTAGTATGACTCTTCGCTGGCTGTTTAACGAGAGGAAGGAGCACGTATGGGAATGTCCTGAGTGCAGTGGTGTCGGTTCTTAACTCAACTCAACTCAACATTCCACATTAATCTCCACAAACGTTGATACATTTATACCATAACTATTTCAGTGCTTCAATTCCTGCAGCATTGGACACTGCTGCCAGAGTCACATTCACAGCTCACGTTCAACATTTGCATCGTCCATGTAAGAGTACCCGCATATCTGAGGCCAGCCGTTCCAATCATTCCTGCTCAAAGAACAATATTTAAGTCCAAACTGTCTAAGCATCCAGGATTAAAGTCCAGCATATTAGGTCAATCGTTCCAATAATTCTTGAAGCACCTCACATTCAGAATCTGCGTCGTCCACGAAACATTGACAGGAAATCTGATATTTAATGTTAAAAGCAAAAACAACTGCTTCGGTTCTAAATGGGAACTGCAAACTGGGTGTTGAAGAATCCTAGCTGTTGAAAGTTCTCCTGGGCCAGTTGTCCAGTACATGGCCTGATACAATTCTTTATTCAGTAGGCTTTGGGTGTTTTCTTTGAATTGCATCACCAATGATCAACATAATGTCGATTGTTCTGCAACATTCGTATTCTCACCCCTCTTCTGGAAACAGGTGAACAGAACTCCAGAAGAATCCAGCAACACCTTCCACCAACTAGACTACCAGCATAGAGTTCCCTGCTGATGGTGAAACCTTGGATTTCTTGGATAAAGGTGAGGACTGGTGTTTGCATTGCTGAAGAGTCCATATTGATTCATTATTGCAGGGATGTAATCATTATTCTCCCTTAGTAACAAGCCTATTCGCGAGAGAGATGATCTAAGGACAAATCCATTCGGTTCATTTTGCGATGTTCTGCCAGCTGTCTTCTCATCCACCATCAACATGTTTCCTTGAACTGTGAATGGGCCTTTAATATGGTGTAGACTCAGCCATTGTAACATCATATTGCTGTTTCTACACTATCTACGGTTACTCATTTGTCAGCGCGTACCATCTTTTCCACTCTCCTCGGGAAATTGTTTCTCTCTCAGTCTCAATTGAACCTACCAGATCGGTCTTGTTGAACTAACTTCGAACATCCTTTCAAAGAATATGGCGCTAGTTACATACTACTTGTCGCACATCTCAGTTCTCGTAGTAAAAAGACATTGTTTCCTTTATAAATAATCTTTGCAAGACATTATTTCTCCCCACATAATTGCACTGCATGGTATTGTTCATCCTGCGTATACGCCACGAGACGGTCGCCACTTGCATCTGCTCTGCGCATGCGACATTTAGTAATCCACGTAAAAATGCCGCAGGTCTGTACAGGACGTTGCGATCAACCCCATCATCAAGCTGATTTCCTACATAAGTTTGCGTTCAGTAGTTTGCCATTGCTTTCTGAACGAGAAGTTAACGTTGAAGTCCAACTGACTGGTCTAGGGAACAATTCCGCTACCCCGCAGTCAACGCACCGGAAGTTTTATAGTTGTGTTAACATTCTTTACGCCACGATGACCTGTAGTAATCAGCTACCTCAGTTAATATAACATGTGGTATAATCCTGCCACCGAATGACGCCTTTAGAAACCACAACTACCATTATCAACTTTTAGTAATTCGCTACCAAAGTTAATAATACAAGGTGGTATGATCCTGCCACCGAATGACCCCTTTAGAAACCGCCTACTATCATTGTCAGTTTCCTCGCATTTGTTTCTAACTTGCTTACTGGCTTTCCCTTGTAAGAACTAATTCGGGGAATGTTAACAATGTTAACAGAATTAATAAGTTAGGATGAAAATGTAGTTAGTTAGTTATCATGTATACGTATATGACATAAGCATAGTCAGTCTTGCTACCTTGAAAATGTTAAGGTAATCTAACATGCCAAAGTTAAACATAAACATACAATAATATATCACAAAAATGTTAAGATAAACATAATGATTAAGTTATCGTGTCAATGTAAAATATAAACTTAGCTTGAATAATGAAGACACAAGCAATAGATGGTAGGATTCATTGCCTGTGTGATTTCTGCAGTATGTACCTGACGAAATGCAACAAACTAAGCAAGCCAATATTGTGCGATCAATCGTTTGTGTCTTCGTTATTCAAATTAACTACGGGAAGACATTGTTTTGAATAAACATAATTATCGAATAATAGAATCTGCTGCGGGTTTATTCTAGAGTAAGAAAAACACACACACACAAAATAACGGCGAAGCTCGAATGAAGAAAAACATACATATATAGTATGTTATCGTGAAAATCTCAGATATAATTTAGCTATGTCAATATATAAGTTTAATCATAATCAAGAATGACGTACGGGCCAGTGGGTCAGCTTTTCCGGGTCTCTAATGGGCACTCTTAAGCATTACACAGTATGTTAAATGTTAATGACCTTTAAGTCCTGTCAACCAATAGTTGTAGACCCACTCTGCTACTGGTAGTCAGTATGTTAATGTACATATATAATTATAGTTAATAGGTTTTAAGGACACATACGCATTGTTCGTATGTCAATGTCGACACGTAATCATAGCTATTATGTTAATGTAGAAATATAATACCAACTAATACGTTAATGAGGAAATATAACACCAGTTAATATATTGCTGTGGAAATATAATAATAGCTAATATGCTAATGTAGAATTGTAATATTAGCTAATATGTTGATGTACAATTATAGTCAATTATGCAACCTTGACAATGTTAAGTTAGCATGCCTAATATGTTAATAGTATAGCTAATATAGCCATTATAGTTAATAATTTAATGTAGAAATATAATACTAGCCTGTATGTTAATGTATAATTATTATAATAGCTAATATGTTAATGTAAAAAAATAATACTACCAATATGTTAATATATAAACATAATGCTAGCTAATACGTTAATGTAGAAATATAATACTAGCTAATATGTTAATATATAAATATAATTTTTTTTCCCGCATTTCCATCCTGTTTCAGGATATTGCGGTCAACACCAACATCTTTCAGCTGTATGTTGATTCCTAGACTAGATTACGCTCATCAGCACGTGACGACTTTCTGAGCGACCGGCTCCATACTCTCATAAGTCACTGGCACGACTCGAACCACTTCTAATTCTCGTGCGCTCACGTTAACCACGAGAGTATTCGGGGTTAACGGAGAAAGCTGCTAACCCCTCGGCCAGGGAACCGGCATATATATATAATACTAACTAATATATTAATGTAGAAATATAATACTAGCTAATACATTAATGTAGAAATATTATACTAAGGAAAATGTTAATATATAAATATAATACTAGCTAATACGTTAATGTATAAATATAATACTAGCTAATACGTTAATGTATAAATATAATACTAGCTAATACGTTAATGTATAAATATAATACTAGCTAATACGTTAATGTATAAATATAATACTAGCTAATACGTTAATATATAAATATAATACTAGCTAATACGTTAATGTAGAAATATAATACTAGCTAATATGTTAATATATAAATATAATACTAGCTAATACATTAATGTAGAAATATAATACTAGCTAATACGTTAATGTAGAAATATTATACTAAGGAAAATGTTAATATATAAATATAATACTAGCTAATACGTTAATGTAGAAACATAATACTAGCTAATGTGTTAATGTATAAATACACCCATAGTTAATAATTATGTGTTAATGTAGACATATACTCTGAATATGTCATCATGAACTGTCACATATACACACTATTAATGTGTGCGCGTGACAAAGTTAAGAATAAACATCATTAATGTCACGAAACTAGAAATCATGGTACGAAGATACTACAGGAGAAAGACACCCGGATTCATGATAGCAGGACTTGCTCGTTGGTCATTATAAACATGCCATACATATAGCGTTGTAACTGGCTCATAAACTTATCTCGGGAAAACAACGCGAAGGTGTTTCCCTGGTCTTTCGCATTCGAATAAGACTTCTAATTGTAAAGGTAGGCATATGCAGAAACTGCCTGTGGCGTGTGACGTATTACACATTTCGCATATTCTAGGCCACGACAAATAAAGTGGGTTGTCCAATTCGCTTCCTCGTCGTCTTTCATTCCCAGGCATTCTCAGAAAATTCTGGAAATTGTCTGACATCCATGTCCATAAGGCTGGGTCGACCCCAGAGCCCTGCTGGTCGGGACAGTAGAATCAGCCTCTGATGGGGTTTGAACCCGAACCGCTGGCTTAGCAAGCAACCGGCCTAATCACTACTGTCAGGGTCTTATATGTAAGTAATAGTGTAAGTGCGGGTATGTAAGCGAGAGTCAGTGTAAGCATAGCTGAGGTCAAGGGCAGTAGGAGACACCACGGCTTGGCTGACGGAAGGTCAGGCAAGAAGTCCGTGGATAGATCCACGTGATGTGGGAAGGTCAAGGAGGAGAGAGTCAGTGTGTGTGAGACAGCGAATATAGACGGACGTGTGGAGATCTAGCGAGTGATAGAACGATCGAACGATAGTGTTGTGACGGATAGATGGAGATGAACGTTGTGTATTGATATTCGAGGAATGTACTAACTGTGATATGTGCGAGATGATGTGAGATTGTGATTGCGAATGGTCATACGGGCGACAGTGTAAATATCGCCCATGTGAGCGAGCGTTTGGCTGCGTGTGTCGAATGATTGCTTGAGCGTGGTGCGACCATATTGTCATCCTGTAGTATAATGTAATAAAGGTTGTTCAGGAGACAGCTCCTGCGAGTTTCTGATTGCAGTCATGTGTTATTAGTATATGTGTCGTAGATGTTGTAATTTGCCTGTCCAAGTCCAGTGAGCTAGAAGGAGAAAAATAGTTAGGACTCTGACAACTACACCCCCATCTTCACCTATTGCCGTTTCAAATCTCACAGGTGTTGCGGTTTGCATTCTATATATGTTCTATAGTGTGTCCTTGTTGTCATTTGTTTAATGTACCATGGTAGTTTCTAATTACGACCTGCTGTATTTGAGTTCCAACTGCCTAGGAGTCTGCAACGTGCGTGCAGCTGGGGTAATCACATGTTATAGTATAGTATAGTATAGTATAGTATAGTATAGTATAGTATAGTATAGTATAGTATAGTATAGTATAGTATAGTATAGTATAGTATAGTATAGTATAGTATAGTATAGTATAGTATAGTATAGTATGTCGAAAGACATTGAATATTGGGCTTTTTCATGCGTCCCCATCCTCCGATGCAGCAACCACCCCAATATATTTCTGCACATCGTGCCCATGAGCAGTCGGTTTTGATATGTCCTCTGTAGGACTCGAATGCCTTGCTGACGTGCTTAACCAGGCTTCACTCCCAATCCGTGCAGGTGATCTAACTTCAGAGTCTCGTCACTATCCTCCAGTCGATCCCGTACAGCATTGATTATATCAGCCCTGCCCATGCTCCTTCCCGTTTGTATTGGTAGATACTGATAACTAATATATATTTAATGCGTGCATCTGGAGTCTCGGTGGTAGAGAGGTACTGTGTCCACCCACAGTCATATAGGTCTGGGATACACTCCCTGTGTGAGAAGTCGCATTGTGTGTGTGTGTGTGCGCGCGCACGCTTGCGTATGTGCGTGCGTGTGAGGGCAGGGGCAATGTTGAATTGTAGTCCACCCACTCAAGAAGATCTGGCAGCACACAGACTGACCGATGCGTAGTGAGGAGAACGACCGTACACATGCCTTCTCCATGTACCAACATTTCAGAGGTTTACTTTTTTCCTCCAGCTGTTTAATGTTATTCCTTTTCTGTCTTTTTGTTTGCTGATAAGGGCTTTCTAACCGCATCACCTATTTGGTCACTCTTGATTGTCTTCTTGTACTACCTATTTTTTTGGTATAAACTGGCTCTTTATGTTTTTCAGTGCATATATAATAACGATATACAAGTAGTATGTTGGGCGGCGCTCACGAAACCCATCACTCCACATTGTGCAAATGCCCGTCTGGCTGAGCGGCGCAATTGGGAGGGTACAAGACTGACCCTCATGCGAGGAAATGCAATCTAAAGACAAAATCTCACGATAGGGCAGCCCAACAGACCCTAAGCCTTGATTGGCAACTGGTCTAGTATGGAATCTTGAACAGGCGGACAGCTAGGGTATTGCTTTGCTGATCCAGCAGTTTCTGCATCTGGCCTTGTTCCAGACGTATTGGTGTTACCTTTCCTCTGGCGTAAACTAGGCATGTCGAGAGAGGGATCATGATGCGTGGGCAACACATGGTCTCCACATTCACGCCAGGCTTTGTGCTATGGAGAGGTATAACTCCACTTTACAAACTATCGTCTATCCAGACGGCAAGATGCCATTCATACAAGCAGACATATATATGAATGATAATCGACGCCATTAACACGTGCAATCTAACAATTGCTTAGTAAAGACGAAGGGCACGGTGAAGAAAAGATAAATATAATAGCCAAGCAACATCAAGAAAAGCAACAAAAGAACACGCAACGTCTATCCATAAACAGTATTCACAATATGCATGCAACTTCGACGAAACTAAGCTGGGTTTTTGTATAACATAAATGCGGGATAAGTAATAGTAGATGGTAACACGAAGAGTTGTAGCAGGCAGCAACAGGCAAAACCATGTGCTTATCTAAAGGACCATGCCTGTATGTTATTTATTAGTATATTATTTGTATTCTTTTTCCATACAGGGTTTTCTGCTCTAAAACCTGAGGTTCTGCAATATGTGTACGTGTGTTTGCGAGTGTGTGTACGTGTGTGCGTGTGTGTGTGTGTGTGTGTGTGTGTGTGTGTGTGTGTGTGTGTCTGTGTGTGTCTGTGTGTGTCTGTGTGTGTGTACGTGTGTTTGCGTGTGTTGTTTTTCTCTGGAACTTCACATACTTGTTTGTTTCATGTTATTGCATGCCATTAGATTTGTAGCCAATGTGTTTATCTAGTCAGCCAGACCAGTTGATATATGTCTGTCTGTCTGTCTGTCTTTCTGTCTGTCTGTCAGTCTAAAGGTCCGTCTATCCCTCTCCCCCTTCCTCCGCCGTCTGTCTGTCTGTCTGTCTGTCTGTCTGTCTTTCAGTCTGTCTGTCTGTCTGTCTGTCTGTCTGTCGATTTATCTGTCTAAAAATATATGAGTTAATGTTTGCTTCCTACTTAGATTAGAATGATGTTACTACACTTTGTGAGTTAACATATTTTAAGATATCTCCATAGCTCTTTCTATTCTTGTATAAAACCACATCCCCACAGCTTCCGCATAATTCCTCACTTGTCTGCTAATTGTCCATGATTCACTTCCTTACATGAGTATTGGCTCACTATAGCTCCCAGGAACTATTCACCTCTCCACGATTAACAAACATAAACTGCAGAGAGTATTATTCGCCTTGCCAAATGCTGCTTTTTGCATGGGCCATACCATATTAAACGTCCTTAATACAACACCCGCCTGCTGTTCTTAAAGTATCCAAATACTTAAATACATCGACTTCTTTCTGATAGGTTCCGTTCACTGTGGTGTTCCATTTTGGGTACACTTTTTCATTGTAATAACCGTTACTTCCGTTTTTCTGTTATTCAGACTTTTGTTTAGACTTGCTGTTGTAATTACATCCATCACATCCAGAATAGATGGCCAATCTTCACCTCACTTTGGCAAGCAACGAAACCAGCGTCCGGGGGTCGAGTTCCATAAAAATTTGCACCAGGCAATGATTAGCTTTTGTGGTAATTATCTGGGAAGGAAAGGGACGGAGAATGATACCGGTCACCTAACTTCATGTGTCATGGTATAGAATATGTAACGCGCTCCAATACCTTTCCTCTAGTTATTGCTTTACAATTTCAGATCACAGGGTCTCTGAGTCCCCAATTTCGTGTTCTGAGGTTTGGAAATCATTTTCAGGCTCATAATCAAACATATGAAAGTGTTGCTTGGAGATGTCACAGTTTGGGAACCACTATTGTATAATGCCTATAGATTTTTATGTTTTTGACAGCGAAAACAAGGAGAAGCGAGATGGCAGACAGGTACAGTCTAGGACATAGACGCACAATCTAGTCTGTTCCAATCAAGAACAATGCATTTTCAAAACCCCATTATTCACAAGGAAGCCTCGAAAGTAGAAATACACAAAGGAAATAATTACGTGTAGATTGATACCAATAAGTGAATTGTTTATTTCGCCCCTACTTGAATGTTCAAGCGTTGTGTGGTTTATAAGGTGATTGTTGTGCGGTGGTTGTGTAGTAGTGGTGAGGGTAATGTGGTAGTGGTAGCTGTGTAGTAGTGGTGGTGGTAGTTGTGGGTGTTGTGTAGTTGTATGGTGGTACTGGTGGTGATCGTGCTGGTTCTGCACTGGTGGTTAGGATAGTGTGAAAGTGGTTGTTGTTTAGTAGGTTGGTGATAATGGTGGTGGTTGTGTGGTTGGTGTGTAGTAGGATGGTGATAATGGTCGTTGTTGTGTGGCTGTTGTGTAGTTGTGTGGTGGTTCTTGTGGTAATCATGGTTGTTGTGTAGTAGTGGTGGTGATAATGGTTGTTGTTGTGTGGTTGTTGTGTAGTTGTGTAGTGGTGATAATGGTCGTTGTTGTGTAGTTGTGTGTTGGTGATAATGGTTGTTGTTGTGTGGTTGTTATGTAGTTGTGTGGTGGTGATAATGGTTGTTGTTGTGTGGTTGTTGTGTAGTTCTTGTGGTAATCGCGGTTGTTGTGTAGTAGTGGTGTGACAGTGGTGGTAGTTGTATGGTTGTTGTGTATTAGTGGTCTGACAGTGGTGGTAGTTGTATAGTTGTTGTGTAGTAGTGGTGTGACAGTGGTGGTAGTTGTATGGTTGTTGTGTAGTAGTGGTGTGACAGTGGTGGTAGTTGTATGGTTGTTGTGTAGTAGTGGTGTGACAGTGATGGTAGTTGTATGGCTGTTGTGTAGTTCTTGTGATAATCGCGGTTATGTAGTAGTGGTGGTGATAATGGTGGTAGTTGTAAGGTTGTTGTGTAGTAGTGGTGTGACAGTGGTGGTAGTTGTATGGTTGTTGTGTAGTTCTTGTAATAATCGCGGTTATGTAGTAGTGGTGGTGATAGTAGTGGTAGTTGTATGATTGTTGTGTAGTAGTGGTGTGACAGTGGTGGTAGTTGTATGGTTGTTGTGTAGTAGTGGTGTGACAGTGGTGGCAGTTGTATGGTTGTTGTGTAGTTCTTGTGATAATCGCAGTTATGTAGTAGTGGTGTGACAGTGGTGGTAGTTGTATGGTTGTTGTGTAGTAGTGGTGTGAGAGTGGTGGTAGTTGTATGGTTGTTGTGTAGTAGTGGTGTGACAGTGGTGGTAGTTGTATAGTTGTTGTGTAGTAGTGGTGTGACAGTGGTGGTAGTTGTATAGTTGTTGTGTAGTAGTAGTGTGACAGTGGTGGTAGTTGTATGGTTGTTGTGTAGTAGTGGTGTGACAGTGGTGGTAGTTGTATGGTTGTTGTGTAGTAGTGGTGTGACAATGGCGTAGTTGTATGGTTGTTGTGTAGTAGTGGTGTGACAGTGGTGGTAGTTGTATGGTTCTTGTGTAGTAGTGGTGTGATAGTGGTGTTAGTTGTATGGTTGTTGTGTAGTAGTGTTGTGACAGTGGTGGTAGTTGTATGGTTGTTGTGTAGTAGTGGTGTGACAGTGGTGGTAGTTGTATGGTTGTTGTGTAGTAGTGGTGTGACAGTGGTGGTAGTTGTATGGTTGCTGTGTAGTAGTGGTGTGACAGTGGTGGTAGTTGTATGGTTGTTGTGTAGTAGTGGTGTGACAGTGGTGGTAGTTGTATGGTTGTTGTGTAGTAGTGGTGTGACAGTGGTGGTAGTTGTATGGTTGTTGTGTAGTAGTGGTGTGACAGTGGTGGTAATTGTATGGTTGTTGTGTAGTAGTGGTGTGACAGTGGTGGTAGTTGTATATGTTGTTGTGTAGTAGTGGTGTGACAGTGGTGGTAGTTGTATAGGTTGTTGTGTAGTAGTGGTGTGACAGTGGTGGTAGTGTATGGTTGTGTTAGTAGTGGTTGACAGTGGTGTAGTTGTATGGTTTTGTGTAGTAGTGGTGTGACAGTGGTGGTAGTTGTATGGTTTTGTGTAGTAGTGGTGTGACAGTGGTGGTAGTTGTATGGTTGTTGTGTAGTAGTGGTGTGACAGTGCTGGTAGTTGTATGGTTGTTGTGTAGTAGTGGTGTGACAGTGGTGGTAGTTGTATGGTTTTGGTGTAGTAGTGGTGTGACAGTGGTGGTAGTTGTTATGGTTGTTGTGTAGTAGTGGTGTGGACAGTGTGGTAGTGTATGGTTGTTGTGTAGTAGTGGTGTGACAGTGGTGGTAGTTGTATGGTGTTGTTGTAGTAGTGGTGTGACAGTGGTGGTAGTTGTAGGTTTTGTGTAGTAGTGGTGTGACATTGGTGGTAGTTGTATGGTTTTTGTGTAGTAGTGGTGTGACAGTGTGGTAGTTGTATGGTTGTTGTGTAGTAGTGGTGTGGACAGTGTGGTAGTTGTTATGTTGTTGTGTAGTAGTGGTGTGACAGTGGTGGTAGTTGTATAGTTGTTGTGTAGTAGTGGTGTGACAGTGGTGGTAGTTGTATGGCTGTTGTGTAGTAGTGGTGTGACAGTGGTGGTAGTTGTATAGTTGTTGTGTAGTAGTGGTGTGACAGTGGTGATAGTTGTATGGTTGTTGTGTAGTAGTGGTGTGACAGTTGTGGTAGTTGTATAGTTGTTATGCAGTAGTGGTGGTGATAGTGGTGGTAGTTTTATAGTTGTTGTGTAGTAGTGGTGTGACAGTGGTTGTAGTTGTATGGTTGTTGTGTAGTAGTGGTGTGACAGTGGTGGTAGTTGTATGGTTGTTGTGTAGTTCTTGTGATAATCGCAGTTATGTAGTAGTGGTGGTGATAGTGGTGGTAGTTGTATGGTTCTTGTGTAGTAGTGGTGTGACAGTGGTGGTAGTTGTATTGTTGTTGTGTAGTAGTGGTGTGACAGTGGTGGTAGTTGTATGGTTGTTGTGTAGTAGTGGTGTGACAGTGGTGGTAGTTGTATGGTTGTTGTGTAGTAGTGGTGTGACAGTGGTGGTAGTTGTATAGTTGTTGTGTAGTAGTGGTGTGACAGTGGTGGTAGTTGTATGGTTGTTGTGTAGTAGTGGTGTTACAGTGGTGGTAGTTGTATAGTTGTTGTGTAGTAGTGGTGTGACAGTGGTGGTAGTTGTATGGTTGTTGTGTAGTAGTGGTGTGACAGTGATGGTAGTTGTATAGTTGTTGTGTAGTAGTGGTGTGACAGTGGCGGTAGTTGTATGGTTGTTGTGTAGTAGTGGTGTGACAGTGGTGATAGTTGTATGGTTGTTGTGTAGTAGTGGTGTGACAGTGGTGGTAGTTGTATGGGTGTTGTTTAGGTGTGTAGTGGTACAGATGGTGATCGTGGTGGTTGTGTAGTGGTGGTTATGATAGAGTGATTGTGGCTGTAGGTTGGTGATAATGGTCGTTGGTGTGTAGTTGTTGTGTAGTAGTGGTGGTGATAATGGCTGTAGTTGTGTGGTTGTTGCGTAGATGTATGGTGGTTCTAGCGGTGGTTGTGTAGTTTTGGTTAGGGGAGTGTGGATGTTTGTAGTAGGGTTGTAGTGTTGTCGTGGTGGTAATGGTGGTAATTGTGTTGTTATTGTGTAATTGTATGATGGTTCTGGTGGTAATCGTGGTGGTTGTATAGTGGTAGTAGTGGTGGTAGTAGTGGTAGTAATAGTAGTCGTAGGTTGTGTAGTAATAATAATAATAATAGTAGTAGTAGTAGTAGTAGTAGTAGTAGTAGTAGTAGTAGTAGTAGTAGTAGTAGTAGTAGTAGTAGTAGTAGTAGTAGTAGTAATAATAATAGTAGTAGTAGTAGTAGTAATGGTAGTAGTAGTAGTAGTAGTAGTAGTAGTAGTAGTAGTAGTAGTAGTGGTTGTAGTAGTAGTAGTAGTAGTAGTAGTAGTAGTAGTAGTAGTAGTAGTAGTAGTAGTAGTAGTAGTAGTAGTAGTAGTAGTAGTAGTAGTAGTAGTAGTAGTAGTAGTAGTAGTAGTAGTAGTAGTATAGTAATAGTAGTAGTAGTAGTAGCAATAGCAGCAGGTTTTATTGTTATTGTTGGTGTAATTTTCCTGCAGTAGTTGCGACATGTCAGTTGCAATAGCATTATTAGCTGAATGTTATTATTGTTGTTGTTGATGATGGCGGTGGTGGTAGTAGTAGTGATGGTGATGGTTTTGGTGGTGGTGGTAATGGTGTGGTTGTTGTTGATCATGTTGATGTAGATGTAGACCATAAGGAACATTGAATATATATTTTGTAACACGTGACAGAAATTCGTTTTAAAGAAAAAGTTTGTAATAACAGAATCCAGCAATAAAAACACACAAATAAGCAAGCATCGAGCAATCCTGTCAAACTGCATGCACCGGAAGGATATTAAACATGGAACATTAAACGTAGAACATTAATCATAGAACATAAAATATAGAACATTAGAAACATGATTAAACAAATAAGATCGAGTGTTTATGCACTACATATCTCATTGTAACCTAAATTTGCTGAACAAAATATGACATTTTAAAACGTTAATCAAAGAAATGTAATTTAAAATTCGTGTAAAGAAAAGTGTATAATCCTGTTTATTATTCAGTCCTAGAGCATACGTTTTTATCCCTTACCGCACATAATTTTTGATCTAATCACAAGCAACGACAAAATGCTTGAAGAAGCAAATGGGACACGCTCATAGCTTCAATGCAAGTGTCTTCGGATGTAACATTTCTGCTCACAACATTCCATAAACGAGAAGAAGAGATGATTTCAATGTAAACATATTAAAGCATTCAAAAAAGCTGAAACTGAGTCGTTATAATAAATCAAAGAAATGAAATCAGTGCAGCGGCGTGCAGGCACGCACCGGAAATCCGGGATATCCCATGGGGCCTTTCTCTCCCTGGAAATAATGGTGTCAGACATTAGAAACTGTTGGAGATGACATGGATAATGGATGTTATTTAGTTTCATCTACCCAAGGTTGCATTATACATGAATAATTTGTCATTTTCCATGTCTGGAATATTTTGTATGGTGTAATGCTGCTAAATCTGGTATTTCGCTATCTGCTTGACATACAAACTTAAGAGATTTCTCAACATGTCTCTAAGGAATTTTCGAATCGGAAAGACAAACATGCTTATATTGTATCCATATTTACAACATGTATGCCATTGACAAGGCTGACATTCTTTGCATTGTGTCTTGTGTTTAGTGGACATGTCTCACATGAATACATGGCTAGATTGCATACACTGTCTATTAACTTGTGTTATCATTTCTCTGGGTGGGAGGGAGGTAACACATGCGCCAAGAGCCGTGGATGATTGGACGTTCAGTTCCTCGTGAAACCCTTACATTAACCCTGGTTTAGTAACAACAGGACAGTTCATTCTCCGTGGAAATCAAAGTATTAGCTTATACTTGGATAATGTAACTAGCTCGAAAGGACATCACGACAAGTTCGCTTCCTCGTGGTCATTCATTCCCAGGTAGTTGCTAGCCAGTCATGAAACAGAACATTCGAGGGTTTCTGACAATGTGGTTAAGCTTCCTGCCTCGCACTCTGTGTCGTGGGTTCGATCCCGACCGCGTCGTTTAGACCGCTAGTGTACTAATTTCGGAGACTCCTGAGGCCATCTCTGGAACTACCGAGTTCGTGTTTTGCGCGATGCTCTCAGCAAGCGGCTAGCCGTTCTACTGGGAGAGACGGAGACAAACGGGATAAAACCCTGTGCAATGAAGTCGACCTTCTCGATTTTAGACTGTTTAGTACTATAGTTTGAAACATGGAAAAGCACCTAGGAAACCAGTGTATCATTAAACCTCACATAAATCGCGATCTAGTATATGCACCATTCAGTATTGTTTCTTCTTGCTCCGTTTCCAGAATTCCTGTCTTTTTTTCCATGGGGGACTTCTAGTTTGACTTTTATTTTGAGATGATGATTGGATTACTGCTTGTGGCTTTTTCTTTGTCATAGTCCATGCCGTGTGGCGTTGGCGATCATGTCTGTCCGCAGTCTTTTGTCTCTTGAACATCATTTCTGATGCTGATGTTTCTCTATGCCACGATGTTAAACTGCCTCTGTCTTGGTCTCCCCCAGCCGCTCCTTTCTTCCAACTTTCCCGTTGTGACGAAATACTTCAGCTTTCCTATTCTCATGACATGCTCAAAGAATGTTCTCTTCTGACGCGAGTAACCACCTTTCTTCGTGAGTTAACTTCTTTCGCGTAATCTTCATTACTCTGTTTATCCGTCCACGGCGCTGTCATTCTTCTATAAAACCACATCCTCGCAGCTTCCACACAATTCATCGCTTGTCTGTAAATTGTCCATGATTCGCTTTCGTACATCAGGATTGGCTCACTATAGCTCTTAAGAACTCTTGTCCTCAGCTCGATTCACTAAGATATATTACGGAGAATTGTCTTCATCTTGTGACATGCTGCCTTTGTTTGGGCTATTTTAAGATTAACTCCCTTACTACGTCTTCCATCTGCTGTTATTTATTAAAGTACCCAAATATATAACTACGTTGACTTGTTTCAAACAAGTTGCATCCACTTTGACGTTGCATTTTGGGAAGACAATTTATTTTCTTTGTATTCACAACCACTTTTGTGTTCTGTCATTCAGAAGTCAGTGATGCGTCCCGTTTACGTTCAGTAGTTTGCTTTTGCTTTCTGAACGATCGACACTCACACCATTGTGTGAAAACCAACACAAGGCGGTATGTTTCCAGATAGCCCGCAGCTGTGTTTCGAACGCTTTAGGTGTGATTACGAATTTACGTCCGTGGCTCCTTGGCCACAGAGTCGATTACATAACATTAACTACAAATGACCTTCCTAAAGGACTTGAATAACAAACCAAAACAACAATAAAAAAAAAAGAGTCTTGAACAAATTATCATATTGTTATTTTTTTTCCTTCTTTTAGTAACCGTGATAACATTAGTCTTTGCCTTTTACAATATAGCGAATTGTGATTCTGGTAATATTAGTTTCTGCGGATTACAATGTTGCCACATGTGTTTCTGATAACATTAGATTATGATGTTTACAATATAGCCACTCTTGTGGCAGATAACGTTACTTTCTGAGGTTTACAATGTAGCCGCTTGTGTTTCTGATAACATTAGCTTCAGAGTCTAGTATAGCAACATTGGAAGCCTCAGAAACGTGAGTGATTTCATATGCACGCCTCAGAGACTAGTACTATCACACATACAAGCATACAAGCTGTTAAGCTACAAGGCGCACATTCTGTTGATAAACAAGGGCTAAGCTTCACACAGCCAGAGTACACAACATTAAAGCTAAGACAGCCAATACATCACAACAGTCTAACCCATGTATGTCTACATAATCTTACAGCTACCACTAGAACTGGGACACATGAAGCGTGCAAGGAGAACAACTTCCAGATGGAAAGAAAGAGAATATTTACCGGAAAGCCATTCTCTCCCTTGGGACCCTGAAATACATTCAAGGTTTTTTTTAACATTTTAATTAAATACGTCATTATATATATATATATATATATATATATATATATATATATATATATATATATATATATATATATATATATATATATATATATATATATATATATATATATATATATATATATATAATTAAGAGCTGTGTTTCGAAGGTGGTATTCGGGATTGTGAATTTCGTTCGTAACACCTTCACCACATTGCAGGTCTACACACACACACACACACACACACACACACACACACACACATCTCTCTCTCTCTCTCTCTCTCTCTCTCTCTCTCTCTCTGTGTATGTGTGAGAGTGGGAGAGAGAGAAAAAGTGAGAGAGAGAGAGAGAGGGAGAGAGTGAGATAGCCCATGCCATAAAGCGTGGACGATCATGATTTATCAAGTCACACGATCACCAGAGTCTGGATAATGTCTATGTTCTTGTTTTGATTATATTTTTCTCTCTGCATTTCCCGTGCTCTTGTTCCACCAATCTTGCCAGCTGACACTAAGTTTCCAGCTTATTTCACCTTATAACATGCCCAAAATAGCAATAATATCTACGTCTAATTTCCTTAATCAGTTTGCAGTTTTTACTTTTTTTTTCCTGTCCACCAATGGTATTCTTTGCATTTTCAAGCAAAAAAGAAAGAAAAAAAACGATATTTCCACTGGCATTAGATGTTTCTCAACTTGTCTGATTATAGGTCATGTTTCATATACAAACAACAATCTGTGTGTGTATGTGTGTGTGTGTGTGTGTGTGTGTGTGTGTGTGTTGTTCACGCGCGTGCATGTGTGTGTGTTCGCGTGGAGCGTGTGTGTGTGTATGCGTGTGTGTGTGTGTCTCTGTGTGTGAGTGTGTGTAAGACAATAATTCAATTGCTATCTTATATAGTGTGTCATGTGCTCTCAACTTCTCTCCTTAACTTTTGTGATAATACTATAAAAATCGCTTTTTAAAGCGACTTTTGTGATAGCACTCAGCACCCTCGAGCTTATACTCAGTCTCTCTAGAGTTAACGCTGGGTCCGAGTTCACGGACACAATAGAAATAAATAATTCCTGTCCACACATTCAGACACACTGGCTATGTGGTTCTAGCCCCACATTCTTACAGACTAATCGCAGTCTATACTTTTTTTGTTGTTGTTTTATTTTTGCGCTCGCTCGCTTTGAACCCACGCGTAGTCCATACACACTAATTCTTATAGTGCTGGACTGAATTTTGCATGTGGATTAGCTTTCTCTATTAACAGTGTCCCTCGACATAAGGCGAATCCACTCCGACTTTATAGGTACTTGTAATTTAAGTCCCCATGTCAAGGACGAGAGGTCAACATTTTAGTCCAACTGTCCGGTGCAGGAGTTTAACTCTTTATCTCGGCATAAGCACACCAGTGTTTAAGAACACGCGTTCTTATCCATTCAGCCATGCTAACCTCACTATAGGTGATGATATTGCCAGTATCATATTTCCGGGTACCCATTTTAAGCTGGGTCAATAAGGCACAGCAGATGAATATTTCTTAATCCCACACCTCGAGGGCTGGATCCTACCACGAGTAGCGTAGTGGCTGTGAATATTATGACATGTTTCACCACATGCAAGGGCGCACCAGTTAGTAAAATAGGTATCCTATAGTGCTTCTCGACGCCTTTGAATGTCTACGACGGTCAATGAAAGCAACAACCACTTGATAGATGCCCACGACACATTATGACAACCGTCAGTAACATGGCAGCCAAATATTTCAATCGGCGATGAAGAAAACGAAACTGTCAAAGCTATTGATACCCTGGTTCCAAAACTGTCAACGGGGGCAGTTCAAAAGACATCTGTAGGAGATGTGTCTTATAATTCTTCTTCTCTTCATCCATTTACCTCAGGGAAATGTTGCTGTTGTCTTAGTCATTCCTTTGTCTCTTTCTACATTTACCTCAGTGAAATGTTGTTGTTGTCTTAGTAAATCTTTGTCTCTTCCTCCATTTACTTCAGTGAAATGTTGGGGTTGTCTTAGTAATTGCTTTTTTGTCTCTTTTTCCATTTATCTCAGTGAATTGTTAAGGTTGTCTTAGTAATTCTTTCTTTGTCTCTTCCTCCATTTATCCCAGTGAAATGTTGGGGTTGTCTTAGTAATTCTTTCTTTGTCTTTTCTTCAATTTACCTCGGTGAATTGTTGAGGTTGTCTTAGTAATTCTTTCTTTGTCTCTTCCTCCATTTATCCCAGTGAAATGTTGGGGTTGTCTTAGTAATTCTTTCTTTGTCTTTTCTTCAATTTACCTCGGTGAAATGTTGAGGTTGTCTTAGTAATTCTTTCTTTGTCTCTTCCTCCATTTACCCCAGTGAAATGTTGATGTTGACTTAGTAATTCTTTATTTGTCTCTTCCTCTATTTACCTCGGTGAAATGTCGGGGTTGTCTTAGTAATTGTTTGTCTCTTCCTCCATTTACTTCAGTGAAATGTTGGAGCTGTCTTAGTAATTCTTTGTCTCTTCATACATTTACTTAGTAAAATGTTGGGGTTGTCTTAGTAATTCTGTGTCTCTTCCTCCATTTACCTCAGTGAAATGTTGGAGCTGTCTTAGTAATTCTTTGTCTCTTCATACATTTACTTAGTAAAATGTTGGGGTTGTCTTAGTAATTCTTTGTCTCTTGCTCCATTTACCTCAGTGAAATGTTGGAGTTGTCTTAGCAATTCTTTGTGTCTTCATCCATTTACCCCAGTGAAATGTTGAGGTTGTCTTAGTAATTCTTTCTTTGTCTCTTCCTCCATTTACCCCAGTGAAATGTTGATGTTGACTTAGTAATTCTTTATTTGTCTCTTCCTCTATTTACCTCGGTGAAATGTCGGGGTTGTCTTAGTAATTGTTTGTCTCTTCCTCCATTTACTTCAGTGAAATGTTGGAGCTGTCTTAGTAATTCTTTGTCTCTTCATACATTTACTTAGTAAAATGTTGGGGTTGTCTTAGTAATTCTGTGTCTCTTCCTCCATTTACCTCAGTGAAATGTTGGAGTTGTCTTAGCAATTCTTTGTGTCTTCATCCATTTACCCCAGTGAAATGTTGAGGTTGTCTTAGTAATTCTTTCTTTGTCTCTTCCTTCATTTACCCCAGTGAAATGTTGGTGTTGTCTTGGTAATTCTGTGTCTCTTCCTACATTTACCCCAGTGAAATGTTGGGGTTGTCTTGGTAATTCTGTGTCTCTTCCTCCATTTACCTCAGTGAAATGTTGGAGTTGTCTTAGCAATTCTTTGTGTCTTCATCCATTTACCCCAGTGAAATGTTGAGGTTGTCTTAGTAATTCTTTCTTTGTCTCTTCCTCCATTTACCCCAGTGAAATGTTGATGTTGACTTAGTAATTCTTTATTTGTCTCTTCCTCTATTTACCTCGGTGAAATGTCGGGGTTGTCTTAGTAATTGTTTGTCTCTTCCTCCATTTACTTCAGTGAAATGTTGGAGCTGTCTTAGTAATTCTTTGTCTCTTCATACATTTACTTAGTAAAATGTTGGGGTTGTCTTAGTAATTCTTTGTCTCTTGCTCCATTTACCTCAGTGAAATGTTGGAGTTGTCTTAGCAATTCTTTGTGTCTTCATCCATTTACCCCAGTGAAATGTTGAGGTTGTCTTAGTAATTTTTTCTTTGTCTCTTCCTCTATTTATCTCAGTGAAATATTGGAGTTGTCTTAGTAATTCTTTCTTTGTCTCTTCCTCCATTTACCCCAGTGAAATGTTGGGGTTGTCTTAGTAATTCTGTGTCTCTTCGTCCATTTGCTTCATTGGAATATTGGAGCTGTCTTAGTAATTCTTTCTTTGTCTCTTCCTTCATTTACTTCAGTGAACAGTTGGGGGAGAGGGGGAAAGGGGTGTCTTTGTAATGCAGACGATAATAAACGGAAGTAATAGAGAACATGACGCAACACCAGCAGCCAAATGAAAGTGAAAATATTGCTATCATGCATCTTAGCAATAATAGAAACTCAAGAGTTTTGATCATACGTTTTACAGGAAATTTATGACAAACTCGCGCTTTTTCAAGCAGAACAAACTTACTGACATTATAAAGGATCAGAGCATTGTAGGAACGCGGGTAATGAACAATGAGGTTTCTCCAAACTTCAAATACCCTACCATATAAAGGTCACATCAGCTTAAATAGAACAAGAATATAAGGCATGGTTCCTGTGAGAAAAGGCATGATTCCTGTGAGAAGAGGGACGGGTCCAGCTATACGATAGTTACATCACTAATTTAAAATACAATTATAAAAATACCCTGGGCGTGACAGTTCGTGAGGTAGAATGATTATTTCTGGAGACCCATGATTATGATGATTATGATGATGCTGATGATGATGATGATGATGATGACGATGATGCTGATGACAGTTCGTGAGGTAGATCGAATCTTTCTGGAAATCCGTGATGATGATGATGATGATGATGATGATGATGATGATGATGATGATGATGATGATGATGATGATGATGATGATGATGATGATGATGATGATGATGATGATGATGATGATGATGATGATGATATTGATGATGATGATAATTATGACGATGGCGACGACAATGACGACGATGATGTGACGACCACAATGACGATGAGATGACGATGATATTGATGATGACGATGATGACGATGATACTGATGATGATGATAATTATGACGATGGCAACGACAATGATGACGATATGATATTGATGATAATGATGACGATGACGAAGTTAATGATGGTGATAGAGTCATATGCATATGATGCATACCAAACACACAACAAACATACATGCACACGGGCACTTATAGGTGTACTTACCATTGGGCCTACGTCTCCTTTTCTCCCTGGGACTCCGGGGAGACCTGTAAAGAGCAATTGTACAAGTAGAGGTGGTTGTGGTAGTAGTGGTGGTTGTGGTAGTAGTGGTGGTTGTGGTAGTAGTGGTGTTTGTGGTAGTAGTGGTGGTTGTGGTAGTAGTAGTGGTGGTTGTGGTAGTAGTGGTGGTTGTGGTAGTAGTGGTGGTTGTGGTAGTAGTGGTGGTTGTGGTAGTAGTGGTGGTTGTGATAGTAGTGGTGGTTGTGATAGTAGTAGTGGTTGTGATATTAATGGCGGTTCTAATAGTAGTGGTAGTGATTGTGGTAGTGGTGGTTCTGGTAGTTGTGGTAGTGATTGCGTTAGTGGTGATTCTGGTAGTAGTGGTAGTGATTGTGGTAGTGGTGGTTCTGGTAGTAGTGGTACTTATTGTGATAGTTGTGTTTCTTATAGTTGGGGTAGTGATTGCGATAGTGTTGATGTAAGAGGTTGTAGTAGTAGACTTAAAAGTGGTGTTAGTTGTAGCAGTGGTTGATTTTGTTCTTGTTGTATGTGGTAGAAGCTGTTGTTATTGCTATTAATGTGCTTGTAGTAGTAGTAGTAGTAGTAGTAGTAGTAGTAGTAGTAGTAGTAGTAGTAGTAGTAGTAGTAGTAGTAGTAGTAGTAGCTGCAGCAGTATCAATACTAGTAGTAATAGTAGCAGTAGTATTAGTAGTAGCAGCAGCAGCAGCAGCAGCAGTAGTAGCAGCAGCAGCAGTAGTAGTAGTAGTAGTAGTAGTAGTAGTAGTAGTAGTAGTAGTAGTAGTAGTAGTAGTAGTAGTAGTAGTAGTAGTAGTAGTAGTAGTAGTAGTGGTGGTAGTAGTAGTAGTAGTAAGTGTTGTTGTTGTGATGCATACGTTAAATGATAGTATCACCACATGTGGACCAGACGTCTTTAAGGAGACCACACGTATTGACTATATTAACGCAGGTATATAGCAGTATGTTGTAACGAATTAAAAATTCGCGAGTAATAGAGCTGGACACTTAACCCATACGAAATTATAGCATTTCATACATTCTTTATGGTCATCATTACTCAGCAGAATCCAGTGTTCCATGACAACCTTCTATTATGTCCTCATAGACCCATTGTTGCTTCCACCAGGACTTGCTCAACACGCTCAATCTTCTCCTCCTCTTTTCTCTGTTCCTCTTCTTCAATAACTCACATTTACTTCCATTAATCGCTTCCTCCAGTACACACAAATCTACCCGATCACTTCCCACACTCAACCCTTTGTCCTCCTTCCCCGCCCTCCCACCCTCCTACCCCAGTTATGTCATTTTTCCACACACCTTCTTGTTACTTTCTTCAACACACACAAATCTACCTGATCACCCCCCACACTCAATTTCTTCTTCCTCTTCCTCCTCTTCCGTTTCCTTCTCGATTCTTCTTCCTATATCCTATAATACCTCACATTTACACCCATTGCCATTTACTCCAACACACACACACACTCACACACACACACACACACACACACACACACACACACACACACACACACACATTCACACACACACATCGATCACTCCCTACACTCACCGTCCTCCTCCTTCTCCTCCTCCCTCTTTTCTATCTCCTCTTTCTCCTATATCCAGTCACATTTCGACTATTGTTCCACAGCCTGGGATGGTTACTCTAAACCTAATATGAAACGACCGTGTTCTCTTCAAAACCGCGCTATACGTCTAGTTTCTGGTAAAAGCACGCTGAAAGTAATAATAAGTAATAATAATATACAGTCATCTAAGGCTTCTATCACTTCGAAAGCGTTTCCTTTTTATCAAAGTAAATTTAGTGAATAAAGTCAGATCTCAAAATACCCCAGAGTATCTTCTACCATTAATGGAATCTAATGTAATGAACAGCAAGTGTTTTAATATAGTGCATATTCCAAAGCCTAGATTGGATGCGTATTCTGGTGCTCAGGTATGGAATGACCTTCCACCAGATCTGAAGACTCCAATGAGTCCCTACATATTCAGCCGAAAACTCTTCCAATACTTACTCCATACCGACTATATGTCTCCATAAGTCACCTACTGGTATAATTGTTCACCAGGTGTATGTGTGTGTGAGTGAAAGAGTGGGTGAGTGAGTGAGAGAGTGAATGAGAGAGAGAGAGAGAGAGAGAGAGAGAGAGAGAGAGAGAGAGAGAGGATAAGTTTGAAACAAAGACAAAGATAGATAGAGAGAGAGAGTCTCTTTGTGTGTGAAAGAGAGAGTGAGTGTGGCAGTGAGAGTGAGTGAGTGTGTGTGTGAGAGAGAGAGACAATGAAAGAGAGAGAGAGAGAGAGAGAGAGAGAGAGAGAGAGAGAGAGAGAGAGAGAGAGAGAGAGAGAGAGAGAGAGAATGAGAGAGTTAGTGCATGGGAGTGTGTGTGAAAGAAAAATTAAATAGAGAGAGAGAGAGAGATGAGCGCATTCATGTCATTATTTTACCAAACTTATGTCAGTATTAGGAATTCTCTGACTGAATTGCATCACCATTTTTAACGTTACAGAATGCATATGTATAACCTATTCCCTCCCCCCTCCCTCCCATTTTTTCTATTTCCCCCCAAATTTCCCCTATTTTATTCGTTTTACATTATTGTGAGGACGCTCACGATAATCGTCAGTGTATGCATTGTATTTGTGTGTATATGTGGGTATGTGTGTATGTCTGTTTTGCGTGTTTATGTGTGTATGTGTGTACGTGCGTGTATATGTGTGTATGTGTTTACGTGTGAGTATGTGTGTGTGTATTATGTATGTGTGTATATGTGTGAATGGTGTGTCTGTATGTGTATGTATGCGTGTGTATGTGTATGTGTGAGCATGTGTATGCAAGTGTTTGTACGTGTGTGTATGTGTGTACGTATGTATATGCGTGTATGTATTTATGTGTGTTTGGGTGTTTATATGTGTGTATGTTTGAGTGTATGTGTGTATGTATGTGTATGTGCGTGAGTGTGTGTGTGTTTATGGGTTGTATATGTGTGAGTGTATGTGTATAAGTGTGTACGTGTGTGTATGTAATTGTGTTGTGTGTGTGAGTGTGTGTATGTGTGTATGGGTGTGTATGCGTGTGTATGTGTGTATGTGTATTGTGTTTATGTGTATGCGTTTATGCGCATGTGTATGTGTTTATATGTATTGTGTTTATGTGTATGTGTGTATGCGCGTGTGTATGTGCGTTTGTATGTGCGTATATATGTGCGTGTATGTGTATGTAAATTTGTGTATGTATGTGTGTGTTTTTGTGTGTATGTATGCATGCACGCAATGTTTGCGAGAGAATTATATTTGTGTTTTACTGAGTGTGTGCATAACTGTGAGAGTTTGTGCAAATTATGTATGCATGCAGGTGTGTGTGTGTGTGTGTGTGTGTGTGTGTGTGTGTGTGTGTGTGTGTGGCGCGTGTGTGTACGTGTGTCTGCCTGTCTCATACCATATTAATATGCATTATTCATGTTTACAAAATCCATTTGACAATATGCTCTTCTTATGTGCATGTACCATGCACAATTGATGAACGAAAGATGAGTGATTGAAAAGGTCGAATGTAAGACGGGCCTGCGTGCCCAATTTGTGATCCTTTGAAAATAAAGTTCGTTCTTTCGTTTGGTCGTTCGACGTTCGTTCGTTCGTTCGCTATCTCCCCCTGTTCTACCTCCTTCTACAAGAACTCACATTTACACCCAACACAACACATCCCAACCCGGCTCCTTGAACCGCCTCCCCCAACAAGCCACACAAGAGCCCCTCACAAAACGCTAACGGAATTCCCAGCATTCATAGAATACCAGCCTCTCTTTGGTTTGGGTAATTACTATTTGAATGTACGAGAGAACTACTAGCGCGTGCTTCCGCTTGCGCGCGGGTCAACGCACACAACCGTTAAGGTCTGTATGTCCTGTATACAAATTACCACCTTTATTAACAGCACAATACACGGCAATTTGCTGATACAATCATCATCATCATGTGACAACACCAATGCGGAAGCTCGCGCAATACAAGTACCACCGAAAATTGTTCTAGATTTACAAAGACAAGTCAAACAACAAAGAAATAGAATTCCAATAGTAAATATACCACATGGACTCTAATAACTTACAATAACTAAACAAGTCGCGAAAAGAGAGATTGTGTACAGAGAAAGGGTTGCCAGGCCGCCCAGTTTTCCGGGACTAGTCTATCTTTTTTGTTAAATTATTTACTGTCGGAAAAAATAGTTTTCGGGCACTTATTTGTCATGGTTCTTAACCCCCACCCCCACCCCCCGCGCCGTCAAAGAATAGATTTAATTAAATCAACATTTTTCTCGATTTTCAGTTGATAGCCGGTATCCGTGGCCAAAGGCTTGCGAACGCGGTTCGTGAGCCGGGTATCAGGCGTTCGAAACTCAGCCGCGACCGATTTGTGCAGCAGACCGTGTCGCGTTGTGTTATAACGTGCTGGTATTGCTGGTATGGGAACCGGTCGTTCAGAAATCAATGGCAAACTACTGAACGTAAAAACTTGCCTAGTACATCAACAGCGGCTGAAAAATCCTGGTGTTGACTGCAACGTCCTGCAAGGGATATGCAACATTTAAAAATCAACTGTTTAATTTGAAAACTTTAAAACTACAGCTACTAATGCTGCAGTTTTACTTTCAATGTCACTGTGGTTAGTCCGTTTCGTTGGTTTCTGTCTGTTATGACTTGTACATAATTAGTTTGTAAGCTAAGTTTAGTTTAGTTTAGTCGTTGGATCAACATCACGGCACACGGTTTAACCCATAAGTGCTCCGTTTTCCTCCTAACTCAAACCTGAGTCTGGAGAAACTCAGCTCAACGCATGAACTCCGTTGCATGGGCGAGGATCCTGAAATACTTTGGGTAGATTTTTAACTTGAAAATGTGCCCGGGCAGCGCCGTTAGGCTACTCTTTTTCGATTTCCAACTGCCATGGGATTTTTTACGTGCGCAACAATACACACGGGCGACCGATCTCACTACCCAGAGTGCCAGAGGAAATTTTATTACTGGAAGTCCAGGTGGATTTTTTAAATAAATCCCAGTCCTCACCGGGGCTTGAACCCGGGACCTCCAGCACTCGAGGCGGACACCATACCTCGAAACCACTCAGCCCCCTATGTAAGTTAAGCTGCCAGCCATGGACAAACAGAGAAACCAATCAGCAGGCGCTACACAAGAGGCAACTGAAAACCGTAAACTGATTAGAGAAATTTAACGTAGACAGTACAAATTGTTTGGGCAAATTGAATAGAGAAGAAATAAACTAGAGAACTTGGTGATAACTGGCAAGATTGAGGGGGAAATAGCTAGGGGAAGGCAGAAAAGTAAATATTACTATGGCTTGGCCACGTGACAAGAACACGGATCTGATCCACGACTCGGGTGATCGTGTGAGATGGCGAAACATGACCGCCCACGCTTATTGGCCAAGCCATCTAGATATTTATTTCTCTGCCTTCACCTTGTTCTTTTCCCCTCAATTTTGCCAATTGTCACCAAGTCTATTTCTGTACATAACGTGCAAAAAATATTTGACTATCTACGTCTAATTTCTTTCGGAAGAATTATCATTCATAAAATGAGAAGGAAATGACCACGAAAGAGAGGAGTTATCTTGTAAATGGTACGTTTCCTTTCAACAGAGCACATAACGGGCAAAGCAGGAAGCACAAGGACATCACATGGCTTATTAGAAGTACAAAATATAATTCAAAGATGTTCTGCAGACAGACAGACAGACAGACAAACAGACAGACAGACAGACAAACAGACAGACAGACAGACAGACAGACAGGCAGACAGACAGACAGACAGACAGACAGACAGGCAGGCAGGCAGACAGACAGACCGACAGACCGACCGACAGGCAGACAGACCGACAGACAGACAGACAGACAGACAGACAGACAGACAGACAGACTGACAGGCAGGCAGGCAGGCAGGCAGGCAGGCAAACAGACAGACAGACAGACAGACAGAAAGAAAGAAAGAAAGAAAGAAAGAAAGAAAGAAAGAAAGAAAGAAAGAAAGAAAGAAAGAAAGAAAGAAAGAAAGAAAGAAAGAAAGAAAGAAAGAAAGAAAGAAAGGCGCCATGTGTACCCCAGGCAGCAAACAAGACTGTCAGTCTCCTGGTCGCCCCGAAGTCATCGGCCCAGCACAGCCCATCAACGGATTTGCTCATCAAACAGACACATTCCAACCAGTAATGGGCAAAGCTGACATGCGAAGATCATCTGTGGTGACATCGGAATGAAAAGTGGCTTTCTGAAGACAGTCGATTCAGACTTAAAAGGCTGTCTCTAGGCGCAAAGAATGGAACAAACCTGCTTGAGCACGTTGAGAAGATACGCTAGGCACAATCCAGCGATAAGAATGAAACCTTAATTCTTTCGTTTTGTTAAATATGTTATTTCAGATCTCATCATCATCATCAAGTGCCATGCCAGCTGGCGTAGGCGTTCATGGCTCTCCACAGATCTCGGTCTTTGGTTTTCTGGATCAACTCTGCTGCTGATATTCCTCCATGCCACCGTCTCAATTCATCCAGCATCATTTCTCTTGGATCTCTTTCAGATCTCATCAATATAAAATAACGCAAAGTAATGCAGCTTTACAGAACACCGTCATTGTGTCTGTAAAGCTGCATTACTTTATGTTATTTTAAATCGTTTACATTTCCACAGCTTTATGGCAGTTCCACTAATTGTATTGCAGGCTGGCGCTGCTTAGTTGCAAGTGTATTAGCCTGCATGGTGGGTGGTCGTACGTTCAAACCTTTCTTGAGATGGGAATTGTGTTCTACCTACGTGGCATCGGGAGTGACCTAGTCAAACACAACTGATGGTGGAAAATTACCTGACAGGTGAGCCGGATCTCTGGCGAATGGGTTTGGAAAGCCATTCGAAATACAACTGCGGGAGATTTAGAAGCAGACCATCTTGCGTTGGTTTTCATACAATGGTATGAGTCCAGGTCTTTCAGAAAGCAATGGCAAACTACTGAACGTAAACTTACCAAAAAATCACAAACAGCGAAAAAATGCTGGGGTTGACTACTACGTCCTGTAAAGGATATACAGTTAACTAACAGGAATGTCAGGATTAGCTAGTGATTTGATACACTCAAGAGAGGACTGCAGAATGCTCCAAATATTTCACCAGTAACTAGGGCTTTCGCACGCTCAAGAGAATGATTAAGTCCCTTATATCTATGTCATAATGCTCGCTTGCTTGCTTGTGTTCACTGGCTGTGATCTCCAGCGCGAAGTCCTGTGTGTCGGATGAAGGCATCCTGTTGTCCAACATCAGTGTGATGTCATACCGGACTGAGATTTGCGTGAGTATCCGTTGTCCCATGTCTGGCTTATTGGTGTGCAGACTGGTGGTTCCTCGCCGTACAGGCAGACACTCTCCGACTTCGGAGGATATGTCATAATAAACTAGAAATAGGCGACGTTTTGTTTCTAGATTTTAATAATAGTCATATCAGTTGTGGTTTGCTGATGAAATCTGTCTAGCCGCAACGACTGGCCTGTTACTTATGTTTGTTTTCTCATAACGCGTGTGGAAGTTCAGGCTATTGACCTTCTTCTTATAGTCCATATCGTCTACCGTTGGTTATCATGTCTGCCCACGGCACCCTTCTTGTTCTTGTTCTTTCGTTCGCTTGAAATATACCTATAACTGCAATGATGCCTCTTTTATGAATTTAACTGTCTTTTGTTAGTTCACTCAGAGATCCATAGAGTTTATCTTCCACTGTCGTCTCTCTAGACCAGAAGGTTTGCCTAGATATGTTATATTTTGGGCAGTCTTGGAGTATGTGCTCTGCTGTCTGCGACGCCAATCCACATGCTTATTCACCAATCTGGAATTTTGTATACATGTTGTTGCGTAATCTAATGTGTCCTGTTCTGAGGCGCAGAATAATGATTTGTTCTGGTCTGTCCATAATGTGGTAGTCGTCTTGAGCAGGTTTTGGTGGCTTTCTGACTGATTTGACCATTCTTTTCTTTTGGTGGTATGTAACGGCACATCAGGCTGTTCTTCGTTTGCCCATTCCTTAGCCAATCGATCAGCTCTGTCGTTCCCAGGTATTCCACAGTGGGATGGTATCCATTGTATGGTGACCTTAGGCAGACTGCTAAGTTCAGAAAGTAGTGTCCTTAGTGCTGGCAATTTCCCAGACAGGAGCGCCTCGAGTACTGATTTTGCATCTGTCAATAGCCCCACATGCTGTGTACCATGGCTGGTATTTAGTAATTTCTCTGGTGCTATCTTGATTGCTTCAATTTCAGCATCATAGTTATGGCAGTACTTTCCTGTTGGTACTCTGGCCGTGTCCCTAGTATTATTTGGGTATTCTATGTACACTCCCGCTCCTCCATTTCGAACAGCATTTTGTGTTGACCCATCTGTGTAGACTCGGATCCAGAGGTCCTGTGGGTATTCTTCATCAAGAAAGCTGAGAGTGGCTGTCCTGCATTGTACACTGTTCTGTTCTCCCTTGTCAAATATTACTCTCACTTTTGTCTGGATTTGCAGTGATAGTCTATGTTCATCTTTACATGGAGATCGCTCTGGTATAGTTTTCGGGGGGATATCTACTGTGGGCAGATCGGTGGTTTCTCTGCAGAGTCGTTTGGTCTGGTGGATAAAACTGTTTCTTTTCAACCGTCCCATAGCTAAGTTTTCAAATATGTTCTTCATAGGGTGGCCTGTCAAGCTGAAGAACTTTTCTGCTTGTATTAGCGTTTTCGTATATCTGCGCACTCTCCGTGCTTGTGTCCTCCCCATCTTCTCCATCCCCACTATAAGGGTTGATCCACGGCACTCTGATGTCGATGTTCCTCCATGCCATGTTGTCAAACTGTCTAGCATCTTTTCCCTCCACCTCCCCTTCCCTCCAACGTTCCTGGTGTGACGACATACTCCAGCTTTCCTCTTCTCATGACATCATCTGATGCAAGTAATCAAATCTCTTTGTGGGTTAACTTCTCTCACGATGTTTTCATTGCTCTTTCTATTCGTCCACTGTGTTCTCTCATTCTTCTGTAAAACCACATCTCCGTAACCTCCACATAATTCCTCACTTGTCTGCTAATACATCGGGATTGGCTCAATACAGCAGCACTTAAGGAATATTTTCCTCATCTCCATTGTTACAAGATAAATTACAAAGAAAGAGTCATCTTGTGCTAACATAATTATTCCCTTGGTTGTGTGAAAGTCCTATTCCTAGGTAATGATTTTTTTTTCTTTCGCTTTTCCATCCTGTTTCAGGATATTGCGGTCAACATCACCATCTTTCAGCTGTATGTTGATTCCTAGGCTAGATTACGAACGGCCGAATGTAAGACGGGCCTGGTGCCCAATTTGTTACCCTTTGAAAATAAAGTTTGTTCGTTCTTTCGTTCGTTCATCAGCAAGCCACGACTTTCTGAGCGACCGGCTGCATACTCTCATAAGTCACTGGCGCGACTCGAACCGCTTCCAATTCTCGTGCGGTCACGTCAACCACGAGAGTATTCGGGGTTACGGTGAAAGCTGCTAACCCCTCGACCAGGGAGATCGGCCTTAGACGAAGACAGTCAAAATTTTTTGGACATGTTATGAGAAGAAATTGATTGGAGAACTTATTGACAACTGGCAAGATCGAGGGGAACAGACCAAGAGGAAGACCGAGAGGAAAATACCTGGATGGCTTGGCCACGTGGCATGGACCAGACAGGAACACTGAGCTGATCCACGACTCTGGTGATCGAGTGAAATGGCGAGTCATGACCGCCCACGCCCTCGACCAGGGAGATCGGCCTTAGACGAAGACAGTCAAAATTTTTTGGACATGTTATGAGAAGAAATTGATTGGAGAACTTATTGACAACTGGCAAGATCGAAGGGAACAGACCAAGAGGAAGACCGAGAGGAAAATACCTGGATGGCTTGGCCACGTGGCATGGACGAGACAGGAACACTGAGCTGATCCACGACTCTGGTGATCGAGTGAAATGGCGAGTCATGACCGCCCACGCTTTCCGGCATGGCACAAGATTGATTGATTGATTGAATGATAACATAGCTTAATTATTCGCTTAAGTGCATGACAGACTTAGCTAATGATACAATTCATAATTGTTCTCCCTAGTGTGTGAAAGTTCTAGCTAATGATAACATAACTTAATTATTCGCTTGAGTGTATGAAAGTCCTAGTTAAACATGTCATACGTGTAACTGACTTAACCATTCTCCTGAATGTGTGAAAATCCTTGCTACTGATTACATACATGAGTTGTAGGTAAGTTGGAGGGCTGTTTCACATACACACGCACACAAGCATGAAGATGTGAAACGTCTATACCAGCGTCACAAATTTGAAAGAAATAAACCTAAATAATCATACGCCCACATACATGGTGCCAGTCTGGCAGCGCTTCTCACCTAGGATAATTTATGATTTGAGACCTGGGCTATTTTTGGGCGCCTGCAATTGTCACTTATACGATGAACTGAACAAGGTTTGACATTTTCATAATATCCCTCCCTCATGATCTTCCCCCCCCCTCTCTCTCTCTCTCGCTCTCTTTCTCGCTCACTCTCTCTCTCTCTCTCTCTCTATCTATCTATCTATCTCTATCTCTATCTATTGCAGAGAGAGAGAGAGAGAGAGAGAGAGCGAGAGAGAGAGAGAGATGCAGAGAGAGAGAGAGAGAGAGAGAGAGAGATGCAGAGAGAGTGAGAAAACTGCAAAGAGAGAGAGAGAGATACAAAGAGTGTGAGAGCACGGCAAAGAGAGAGCGAGAGAGAGAGAGAGAGAGAGAGAGAGAGAGAGAGAGAGAGAGAGATGCAGACAGAGTAAAAACATTGCAAAGAGAGAGTGAGAGAGAGAGAGAGAGAGAGATGCAGAGAGAATGAGAAAATTGCAAAGAGAGAGAGATACAAAGAGTGTGCGAACACGGCAAAGAGAGAGCGAGCGAGAGAGAGAGAGAGAGAGAGAGAGAGAGAGAGAGATGCAGAGTAAGAACATTGCAAAGAGAGAGAGAGAGAGAGAGAGAGATGCAGACAGAGTGAGAACATTGCAAAGAGAGAGAGAGAGAGAGAGAGAGAGAGAGGTGGGGGGAAGAGAGAATGAGAAAACTGCAACGAGAGAGGGAACTGCAAAGAGATAGAGAAATGCAGAGAGAGTAAGAGGACTGCAAAGAGGAGATGCAGAAAGAGAGAGAGAGAGAGAGAGAGAGAGAGAGAGAGAGAGAGAGAGAGAGAGAGAGAGAGAGAGAGAGAGAGAGAGAGAGACCATGTGGCATGTGGAGAAAGTAACATTGAACTGATCCACGACTCTGGTGATCAAGTGAAATTGGCGAATCATGACCGCCCACGCTTACCGGCTTGGCACATGATGGATGGGTAGTAATTTACTAGGCAATGTTACGGTAAATATAGTGGTACATATACATGATCGAAGCTCCGACAGGCGGACAGTTAGAGCATTGCTTTGCTGATCCGGCAGCTTCTGCAGCTTGTCTTGTTCCAGATGTAGGGGTGTTACCTTTCCTCTGGAGTGAACTAGGCGGGCCGAGAGAGGGATCATGCTGCATGGGCAACACATGATCTCTATATTTTAGCCCAGGCTTTGTGCTATGGAGAGACAAAATCACAAATACTGAAGTATTGGAAAGATCAGGTTGTGTGACAGTTTATTCCATGCTCAGTCTTCGTAGACTTAGATGGATAGGACATCTTAGGAGGATGGATGATGGTAGAATACCAAAGGATATCTTTTTTGGTGAATTACAGATGGGTAAGAGATCTCAGGGTCGGCCTCTACTACGATACAAAGATGTGTGTAAGCGGGACATGATTGATACAGGCATTGATAATGCACATTGGGAGCAAGTCGCCGCTGAACGTGTTGCATGGAGGGCAAATATCAGAAATGGAATAAAGTCAAAGGAGAAAATTATTGCAGAAAAGTCACACACCAAGCGTTTGAGACGTAAGATGGTGCATGATGGTGGAAATGACCACGTGTTCACATGCACCCACTGTGAACGGACATTTACAGCGCAAATTGGCCTTATCAGTCACACTCGCTACCGCCATAGTTAAAAGTTATTATGCCTTTTTAAAGCACAAACTATCGTCTGTCAAGACGGCAAGGTGCCAATGGAATGTTACGCTCATTACGTTATCAAAAACGTTATCAAAATAATTTTTTTTTTTAAATTATTGTTTTTAATATTTATTTTGCCGTTCTCACTGGTCGAGAAGTTAGCAGCTTTCTCCGTAACTCCGAATACTCTCTCGAGAATTGGAAGCGGTTCGATTCGCTCCAGTGACTTATGAGAGTATGGAGCCGGTCGCTCAGAAAGTCGTGGCGTGCTGATGAGCGTAATCTAGCCTAGGAATCAACATACAGCTGAAAGATGCTGATGTTGACCGTATTATCCTGAAACAGGATGGAAACGCGGAAAATATTTATCTTATTAGTAGGAAGAGACAGGGAGAGATGCAGAGACAGGGAGAAATGCAGAGACAGAGAGAGATTCGGAGAGAGAATTGCAAAGAGAGAGAGAGAGAGATTAAGAGAGACAGAGAGGGAGGGAGAGAGAGAGAGATTAAGAGATAAAGATTGAGAGAGAGAGAGAGAGAGAGAGAGAGAGAGAGATTAAGAAATAAAGATTGAGAGAGAGATAGAGAGAGAGAGAGAGAGAGAGAGAGAGAGAGAGAGAGAGAGAGAGAGACGACAGAAACAGAAAGGACGGCGGTAACCTCTGTAAGGCAGCGGAAGTCCGGTCTATGGTCCAGGCCTGGAATTAGCACCCTGGTGAATTCCTTTAATTGGACAGGCCTTGTTTTCACAACAACGGGCACTCTATGGATGATGTGGTTTTCACAGAGTATTCACATGTTTAATGATGACCCTATATGACGCCGGGCGCTTTTACTTTCCGCGATCTTTTCTGGTGCCCACTTTCAGCTGGGCCGACATAGGAGCCCAGGCCAATTTAATAACATAGAGATTCGAACGCACGAGCACCTATCCAGAAGGCAAACGCCCTGACCACTACGCTACAGCAGATTCCGCTAATGAATTAAGAGACAGTTACTGGTGAATATAGTGGTACATTGTCGACCACGCCAAGCGGCCAAGCTTTTGGAGAACAAAATATACACGCACTGTGCAGTGATACATTGTCGACTACGCCAGGCCGCCAAGCATCTGGAGAACAGAATATACATGCACTGTGCGGCTAATTGGCCGGGCGGTTAGCGTGGTTGATATGGGAAGACGATAATTATGTCACGTACGCGGTCGGACGCGGGTTCGGCGCTTGCGTTCATCGTCCGCTAACAGAGGGAAAGACTGACCACTCAAGTCTCCATGCACTCAGGTCTACAAGATCTACAGGCCGTATCACACCAGAGGCCGACGGCGGGTTCGTGTTCTGGCCGTATCGCGGACAAAACTGTTAGTTGCGTGTCTTTACTCAACCTCCAGCATTTATTGCCTATCTGTGATGTACTGACGAAATACCACAATGTAATATACAGGTAAATGGGAATATTCTTAAACAAGTGAATCAGTACAATTATCTCGGAACAGTCTAAACATCTGATGGGAGATGGCTTGAAGAGATTAGAACACGAATCACCATGGCGAAGGTAGCCGTTTGCAAGATTAAAAACATTCCATTGGCACCTTGCCGTCTTGACAGACGATAGTTTGTGCTTTAAAAAGGCATAATAACTTTTAACTATGGCGGTAGCGAGTGTGACTGATAAGGCCAATTTGCGCTGTAAATGTCCGTTCACAGTGGGTGCATGTGAACACGTGGTCATTTCCACCATCATGCACCATCTTACGTCTCAAACGCTTGGTGTGTGACTTTTCTGCAATAATTTTCTCCTTTGACTTTATTCCATTTCTGATATTTGCCCTCCATGCAACACGTTCAGCGGCGACTTGCTCCCAATGTGCATTATCAATGCCTGTATCAATCATGTCCCTCTTACACACATCTTTGTATCGTAGTAGAGGCCGACCCTGAGATCTCTTACCCATCTGTAATTCACCAAAAAAGATATCCTTTGGTATTCTACCATCATCCATCCTCCTAAGATGTCCTATCCATCTAAGTCTACGAAGACTGAGCATGGAATAAACTGTCACACAACCTGATCTTTCCAATACTTCAGTATTTGTGATTTTGTCTTGCCACTTAATACCAAGAATTCTTCGCAGACACCGCATATGAAAGCTGTTTAAATTGTTCTCTTGGTGTGAGTAAGTTGTCCAGGTTTCACTGCCATAGAGAAGAGTACTAAGGACACAGGCTTGATAGACAAGGACTTTTGTTTTGGCAGTAAGCTTCCTGTTCTCCCAGACTCTTTTTCTTAACCTGTTCATTGTTGTTGCTGCCTTACCAATCCGGATGTTGATTTCCTGATCTAGGGATAATTTGCTATTTACCACTGATCCTAGATATGTAAAATGGTCTACTATCTCTAGTTCGGCGTCGTCAATAAAGATTGATGGTACCTCATGTGCACCTTGTGACATAATCTGTGTCTTCTTTTTGCTAATTGTTAAACCAAATTCAGAACAAGCATTGGAGAATGCAGATAGTAGACATTGCAATTCTTCCTCAGAGTGGGTCGTAACTGCAGCATCATCTGCAAAAAGCAACTCTCTGATCAGTACCCTCCTAATTTTGGTCTTAGCCTTCAATCTCTGAGCATTGTAGAGGCCGCCATCTGAGCGTGAGTGAATGTATATACCACCATCCTGATCACGAAATGCATATTTCAGTAGAAGTGAAAAGTATATTCCAAAGAGGGTGGGAGCTAGTACACAACCTTGCTTAACTCCACTCTTTATTTCAAATTCTTCAGAAGTTGCACCATCAAACTTGATTATACCCTTCATGCCTGTGTGGAACGATTCCACAATGGACAGAAGAGTTGGTGGGCAGCCAATCTTCTTTAGTGCCTTGAACAGACCCTCACGACTGACCAAATCAAATGCCTTTGTGAGGTCGATGAAGGCAATAAACAGTGGTTGATTCTGTTCACGGCATTTTTTACGCCAACTGACAAGGACTTATAACCCGTAACAGTTGCCTCTCGCTTTGATTCCGAGACCAGTTAAGACCAGGGATGGAGTTATTGCCTCTCCATAGCACAAAGCCTGGGCTAAAATATAGAGATCATGTGTTGCCCATGCAGCATGATCCCTCTCTCGGCCCGCCTAGTTCACTCCAGAGGAAAGGTAACACCCCTACATCTGGAACAAGACAAGCTGCAGAAGCTGCCGGATCAGCAAAGCAATGCTTTAACTGTCCGCCTGTCGGAGCTTCGATCCTAGACCAGTCGCCAACCAAGGCTTAGGGCCTGGTCTGCCCTGCCATGACAATTTTGTCTTTAGCTTGCATTTCCTCGCACCAGGGTAAGGCTTGTACCCTCCCAATTGCGCTCTTCCGCCCGAAGCCGTTGGCACAATGTGGGGTGTCGGGTTTGGTAAGCGCCGCCCAACGTTCGGCGCTAACAGAGACCAGGTAGTACCGTCTACTGTTATACGGTAGCTCAGTCATATCTGACTAAGACCTGACTGACAACATTAAAAACATATTGACCAATAAAAAGATGTATATTGCAACCAGAAAAAAGAGTGTTGAGGTGCTACTTAGAGCCTGTACTTTTGTATGGAAGTGAAGCGTGGACAATGAGCAGTCAAACTGAAAAAAACATCTGATGGCTGTGGAAATGTGGTTTCTGAGGAGAATGCAAAGAATACCATGGACAGGCAGAAAAACCAACGACCAAGTCCTACAAAAAACAAATGAAAATTGTAAATTGATTAGAGAAATTAGACGTAGATAGTCAAAATGTTTTGGGCATGTTATGAGAAGAAATAAATTAGAGAACTAGATGACAATTGGCAAGATTGAGGGGAAGAGAACAAAGGGAAGACGGCGAAGTAAATACCTGGATGGCTTGGCCAAGAGGTATGGTCGAGACAAGAACACTGAGCTGATCCATGACTCTGGTGATCGAGTGAAATAGCGAATCATGACCACCCACACTTACCGGCATGGCACATGATGGATAGATGGTGATGTGCTAGGCAATGTGACGTTCATTAGTTTGCCACTAATTGTCTCGGTGGTCAAAGGGATAAGAACGCTCCCTCATAAACTGCCGGTGCGTTGACGGCGATGTACTTGGATCCACCCCTGCACAGGTTAGTTGGATCTCATCGTTGACTTCTCGATCATAAGACAGCTGTAAACTAAAGTTAGATGCATATCTTTTACAGGACGTTGCAGTCAATACCAGCATTTTTTGCTGTTGTTGATCTCTTGGCAGGTTTACGTTTAGTAGTTTGCCATTGTTTTCTGAACGACCGGCACCCATACCATTTCGTAAAAACCAATACAGCGCGGTCTGCTGCCAAAGCGTGCGCAGTTGTGTTTCGTACGTGGGTATGTGGGATCACGAACCGCGTCAGTAAACCCTTCACCACGGAGCCGGCAGTTATAAACTAATGAATGTAAAATTGTCTAGAACATTAACCTAGGGATGATCGCTGAAAAGGCCTTGCAATGTTTTTGTTTTTTTTTTAGATTTATGTTGCTTTCTGAAAGGTCAACATTCTTACCAACGACATCAAGATTGTCTGCGGCGTATCTCGAACTCTGGACTCACCGTGCCGATACATTGTGACATTGCTTTCACTAACCCCAAAGCCACAACGTATCGTAGGTAACACCCCCCCCCTCCCCCACCCCCACCCCGAAAACACACACACACACACACACATGCAAATGAAGAGTCGGTGAGTTTGGCAAAGTTGCACTCACATGCAACTCTAGACATGGATGCAGCAAGGTAAACAGTTAGTTAGTTACTCGACAGATCATCCTCATTGCACATCGAACCATTCAGTCCATAAGTGCTCGGATCCCTCCTCAGCAAATCCCGCAATAGATTTGCTGAAGGTAAACAGTATAACAGAACACGAAGTAATACAGCGTTACAGAACACAGTTCTGGCAAACAAAGAACGTTACGACTGCTAGTCTTCAGCACCAAACACATACAAGAAACATTTACATACGTGAAAGACATAGCTGTGACTACAAAAATGAGTAATATACGAATGTCAAGAATAGAAAGACATATGGGGTAAATTAAAGTATACGGATATAGATGCATAGTTTGAAAAGTAAAAAGGACAAAATCCCTGGATTTCTTTTTCTTCTTCTTCTTCTTCTGCTTCTTCTTCTTCTTCTTCTTCTTCTTCTTCTTCTTCTTCTTCTTCTTCTTCTTCTTCTTCTTCTTCTTCTTCTTGTCCTTCTCCTCCCCATTCTTCGTTCCTCTATCAAGTTATGCACCTCAAAGGTGAGTGTGTCCAGCGTGGAAATACTCTTGCGTAAGGTTGGCTGCCACTAGGCAGATCCCATCCATAGTAACGGACTCTTATTTACCTATGGGTAGTTTTTCTTCTCAACCATGTTGCCAGTGCAGCCGCCTGCTCTTATATGCAGATGTAAAGACTCACCGGACGAGACCGTACACTTGGTTGCAGTTGTAAACATAGTTGAAGTATGAATAAAATTAGTGGTACTGCGGTAAAGTTGTGGCAATGTAAACAATATAAAAGAACACGGAATAATGCAGAAGGTGACTGATAGCGCGCTTCTAATGCCCTACAAACTCTAAGCAATCCAAGAACCGTTAACAAAATCTAGATCACAACCTCATATAAGACGCTGAGACGTAAACTAACGGAATCAAAGCCCCTGGTTTAGCCGATTCACTTTGTACATAAAGTCACTTATAATGTTCTGGCGACCCACTTAATGAGCATTGCCCGCTGCTGGGTAACACAACACCACGACCCACGGGGATCCATCATACAGGTCTCTGAGACGCCTGATTTGCTGGGATATTATCTCGCCCTGTGATACTGAAACCTGACCTGCGGATCAAGGTGAGAAGAATGGCGTTTTCTCTGATACATGCAGGGCTGGTCTCAAAGGCTGAAGAGCAAACAGAGCAGTCCAATATATGATGGAGTATTTGGTCAATTTACAAGTATCCTTTAGATACCCAAACGCCAAAGCCGAGATAAGCCCACTTTCAATAAGCGGCATGTTTCGTGCGGTGGGCTTTTGTAGTGGTTTTCCCTGTATTGACAAATGACTTAGTCACAAGGTTAATTAGGATGTAATTGTGTGGTGAATGGTTGATTTCTCGTCGCAGCGGGACGTTGCTGGGAAAGGTCATGACCTGCTCAAACAGCAAGATGCCACTGCTAATCCTATACTGTTGTAAATGGAAATCCAAAGGACTTAGTGCAACGGGGCTTTACAATATTAGGACTTTATTAGGTCATGGTTTATGCCATGAGTTGACCAGTTCCCTTACTCGTGTCCTGTTATGTCCTGGACTCAGGCATAAGATGTGGATTGTTAACATAATGTAGTGCGTTTCGAACCCATCTTTATCATCCCAACACCATTGTCATTCTCATATCCGTCATTATCATATGAACAACAACAACAACAACTACTACTACTACTACTACTACTGCTGCTACTACTACTACTACTACTACTACTACTACTACTACTACTACTACTACTACTACTACTACTACTACTACTACTACTACTGCTGCTGCTGCTGCTGCTACCAATACTAGTGCTGCTACTATTACTACTACTACTACTACTACTACTACTACTACTACTACTACTACTACTACTACTACTATTACTACTACTACTACTACTACTACTACTACTACTAATACTACTACTAGTAGTACTAGTATTACTGGTATGTTGGTTGGTTGGTTGGTTGACTGTGTAATTGTGATACTGAAACCTGACCTGCAGATCAAGGTGAGAAGAATGGAATCTTGTCTGACTGATTGGTTGATTGGCTGGCTGGCTGATTGATTGGTTGGTTGGCTAATGGGTTGGCTAATTGGTTGATTAGTCAGTTACTATGATGGCTAGTTGGTTGTTTAGCTACTTCTAGTGCACTGGACTGATTTTTGCGCGTGACTCGACTTTCTCTATTGCCAATGTTCCTCGTTATCAGGCGAACCCACCCAGACTTATGAGGTACTTGTAATTTACGTAACCAAGTCAAGAACGAGAAGTCAACATTTTAGTCCAACTGACCGGTGTAGGGGCTGAATCCGCTACCTCGGCATCAGCACACCGGGTGTTTACGAACGAACATTCTTATCCATTCGGCCTTGCTAACCTGCTTTCAAGAAGTATGAAGTCAGGAGGCTGACTTTGTACCAGGCCTTGTCATCTCTAGCTTGAAGGGCGTATCTAGTAGAGATTAGAACAAGAATGACCATGGCAAAAGCAGTTTTTTACAACGTGAAAAACATACTCACCACTACACATTTGTCTAAAGAGGTGTGAAAAGTAGTGGTAAAATGCTATATGTAATCTATACTTCTCTATGCGTATGAAACATTGATAATCATCTGACAGGATGCGAGACATCAAATGGCAGTAGAAATGCGGTTTGTGCGAAAAATACAAAGAATACCATTGCACGAACGGAACAATGAATAAGACAGTTCTTCAAAAAACATTTGAAACCCGTAAACTGATTAGAGAAATTAACTGATTAATTGACGAGGGATAATATATCTCCAAATGTGACCTCCCATTTGGACAGAGGGACTATACATCGCCATACTAGGGACAATGTGTTATTTGTTTTATTTCGTGGTATCTTCCGCAATTTCAATGCTTCAGTGAACGGACATTCACATTATAACACTTGTTCACTTGGATATGTACCATGACTGGTCCAAAGTTAATGTTTTGTTTGGCTCTGAATCAGTTACACGTACACGGTCAATACTTTGTTGGGCCCGTCATGAGAAGAAATCGAGGTTAATAAATAAGGTTCATACCAGAATGCGATCAGCGTTGCCAGTAGTGGGTTGTGCTCAATATTTAAATCTTAAATCCCGAAACAACAAAGTAAATCAATTTCTTCTTCTTCTTCTGCGTTCATCCGGAGTTGTTTTTTTTTTTTCGGATGGGAGATGCCTTGAAGAGATTAGAACAAGAATCGCCATGGCGAAAGTAGCCTTTAGCAAGATGAAAAACATTCTGACCAATAAAAAGATGTCAATTGAAACGAGAAAAAGAGTGTTGAGGGGATACATAGAGCCTGTTCTTTTGTATGGATGTGAAACTTGGACAATGAGCAGTCAAGCTGAAAAGCATCTGATGGCTGCAGAAATGTGGTTTCTGAGGAAAATGCAAAGAATACCATGGACAGACAGAAAAACCAATGACCAAGTACTACAGGAGACAAATGAACATCGTAGACTGATTAGAGAAATTAGACGTAGACAGTCAAAATATTTTTTGGACATGTTATGAGAAGAAATGGGTTGGAGAACTTAGTGACAACTGGCAAGATCGAAGGGAACAGACCAAGAGGAAGACCGAGAGGAAAATACCTGGATGGCTTGGCCACATGGCATGGACGAGACAGGAACACTGAGCTGATCCACGACACTGGTGATCGAGTGAAATGGCGAGTCATGACCGCCCACGCTTTCCGGCATGGCACATGATTGATTGATTGATTGATTGCGTTGTGCCTGTTTACAGCAGAGCTGCGTTCTTGCGTCGTTAGGCCGACACATCAGACTTCTGCGGGCATTTGTTGACCGGGTTAACCTTCCCGGGGGTAAATCAATTTGATTATTGCTCACTGGACTTTAGGCAGCCTGGTGTGCCTTGCCAGTGAGAAGATCTGATTGTTCGGGTCCGCATCGATTGACGGACGACAGTCGCGGCGATCGGGCAAATCTTGAGCTACAGCCTACGATGGGTGACGTTGTGGTGTTCTGCTATGTTAATTTGGCCGTGTCCAGCGTGGGCCGCGTGGTCTAGTGTTTACACACCCGTTTCACACGCCAGTGATCCGGGGTTTGTTTCCGGGTCCGGTCAAGGATATGCACTACTGACGAGCTCAAACGAGAGCGAAACTCGAGTCTAGTGCTTCCACATCGACGTGGACAGGCCTTAAGTTCATACCAGAATGCGATCAGCGTTGCCAGTAGTGAGTTGTGCTCAATATTTAAATCTCAAATCCCGAAACAACAAAATAAATCCCCCCAAAAAAATAAACTTGAAAACTTAGCAGCAAAAACAAAACTTCAGAGGGGTGAAAACCTGGATGACGTGACCACATGGCATAATCTAGACAAGAATACTGAGTTGATCTAAGACTTTGATCAAGGGTTCAAAGGATCAAGGGTGATCAAGGATCAAGGGATCAAGGGGGATGCATGGTCTCGAGGTATGGTGTCCGCCTCGAGTGCTGGAGGTCCCGGGTTCACGCCCCGGTGGGGACTGGGATTTTTTCACGTGGACTTCTAGTAATTAAATTTCCCCTGGTCTCTGGGTAGTGAGATCGGACGCCCGTGTGTATTGTTGCGCACGTAAAAAATCCCTTGGCAGTTGGAAATCGAAAAAGAGTAGCCTAGCGGCGCTGCCCGGGCAAAATTTCGAGTTAAAAATCTACCCAAGTATTTAAGGATCCTCGCTAGTGCTACGGAGTTCGTGCACTGAGCTGAGTTTCTCTAGACTCAGGTTTGAGTTAGGAGGAGAACGGAGCACTTATGGGTTACACCCGTGTGCCGTGGTGTTGATCCATCGACTAAACTAAACTAAACTAAACTTTGATCACGGGTTGAGATGGCGAGCTGCCCACGCTTATCGACATGGCACATGATGATGGTGATTGTATGGAAAGAAGTGAGATTACCCCTCCACCCTTCTCTAATCACTGACTTGGCGCCGCCAATGTCCTGAGCTATCACCGTTTACTAAAAAGTTTACCTACGGACTCTCTGGTCCGGGCGCTCGTTTTTCTTATGATAGATGGACATCTGTCATGGCTGCACTCTAGAGTAGGACACGTGGGACAGAACTCGTTTGTTCAACAGACGAGGAGAAAGATGCCCTGCGCCGCCAGCTGACATCTTAAGCCAGGCTGATCCACGTGGAATGTACTAACAGATTGGAAAGGCCTGTATGGTCAGGCGTCCTGCTCCCTGAGATACTGCTTGCTTTTAGCCTTTCACTGGGGTCTTAGGAAGACCCCGGCGTGCTCTTTGAAACTTAGGGAAACTCAAGATGGAGATAAGATTACTTATCTATAGCAAAGTAAAAGTGGGATTACGAGAATGTGCGGGGGACACGCGAGGGTAGAATTGGAAAGGTTACGAGAGACAACAAGGCTAGTGGCAAAGAAAAACGCCCATAAGTGGAGAGGGTCGCATGTATGTCTTAAATGGCTGCAGTGTTGGTTTACATGTCTGAAGTAAACCCGTTCCTAGAAATCGCTGTCTGAGAAACGTGTGGCTTCGTCTATTTAACTCTGTGTCCATCACAAGCAGCATACACATTACTTGAAGTAGCTTCATCATCATGTTTTTTATTTTTATTTTGCCATCTTGCGTAAGTTTTCATGGCTTTTTTAGCATATCCATACCACCTTCTCAGTCCATCCAGCATAATTTCTCTTGGTCTGACTCTGCCTCTGTCTCTTTTTTCACTGACCTTTTCCAGTTGTCACGACAGTTATTATTGCACCGGTTTCAGTCGTAACATTTATTATTCTTACTCTATCCAACCCATAGTAACATTAACTTAAAAACAACTTGCTGGGACAGAAATACGGGATACTGAAACACAAAAGCGTTATAGGAAGTACAGTTCAGTAAATGTTGAACACTAGGCCACAATGGTTGTATCAAAAGAACAATATGAAACCCAGTGCGAGATAACAAACAGTAGATAGTAACAAAATTAACTAAGTTGATAAATGTACATACATAGGGGCAATTATAACATCAGATGGAAGATCCAAAACAGAGATTAAAGCATAATAGGCCAAGCAAAGATGCATTCCAGAAAATGAAAGGCGTGTTATGCAATAAGCCCCTATCAGTGGATGTAAGAAAGAAAGTACTGACATATTATATAGACCGGATGTCTCCCTCATTAAGTTCAGTGGCAGGAGAATTATTACTTTAACCCTATTGATCCACTGGCGCCCTACGTGTGTCAGACCTTCCAAGCTAGGACACAGTATTCAGATGAGTACATTTTATTTTGACATATTATATAGAACCTGTTTTGCTGTATGGCAGCGAATCATGGAACACAAATAAACATGTTAAGAAAAGCTTAGAAGCAGGGGTATGGTTAATGAGACGAATGGTTCGAATACCTAGAATTGCCAGAGTAACTGACAACGATTGTCTGGAACAGGCTAATGAAACTGGAACATTATATACAACTATAGGGACAAGACAAACGGCTTTCTTTAGTCATATGATGAGAAGAGAGACAGTGTGTGTGTGTGAGAGAGTGTGTGTGTGTGTGTGTGTGTGTGTGCGCGCATGCGTGTGTGTGTGTGTGTGTGTTTTCGCATGAGGAAATATGTTTCCCGAAATGTTTCTTTTGCAAGCAACTATGATGTCAGCAGCGGTCGGGGAAGGAGTTCTTGCATGATGATAATGATATGATAATGATGATAATCATGATGGTAATTATTATGATATTACAATGATGATGATAATAATAATAATAATATGATAATAATAATAATATGCTGATGATGATATCATGATTATAATAATAATATGATGATGATATGATAATAATAATAATATGATGATGATGATGTTGCTGATGATGATGATGATGATGTTATGATATTAATAATATGATGATGATACTATGATATAATAATAATATGATGGTGACCATGATGATGATGATGATGATGATGATGATGATGATGATGATGATGATGATGATGATGATGATACAATAAAATCATATGATGTTATGATAATAATGTTAATAATAATATGAAGATGACGATAATATGAAGATGATGATCACGGTAATAATATGATGATGATATATTGGTAGTAGTAATAATAATAATAATAATAATAATAATAATAATAATAATATGATGATGATGATGATGATGATGATGATGATGATGATGATGATGATGATGATGATGATGATGATGATGATGATGATGATGATGATGATGATGATGATGATATAATCTTGATAATGGTGTTACTGATGATGATTTTAAAAAAATTGATAATTAATTTGTACAAGACGACGAACATATCTCCAACAGAAAGTTTGCTGGAGAAATTCTAAAACCAAAAGAGGTCATGCCAGCACAGACAGACAGTTTGACAAACACCTGTCAACAGTTCAGTGTTACGGCTGTCTTCGATGCCTTGTTGATATACATAGAAGCAGGGAGAGATTAGACTCCCCCTCACCGCCCGGATTGATACCCACACGGTCTCATTGAATGCAGCAAGTCTAGACAAATTGTAACCTCGGCAACCTTTCGGTATCCGTGACTGCCCGGGGAGGTAGGGAGCACAACGCGCTATGTTATCGGTCGGGTTGATAAGAAAGACATGGAGAGGACGCAGCGATATGTCAACTACATCGTTAGGAGAATAATAATTGTGATATGGGTGGGTTCGTGGTCTGGGGTGGGAGGCTGGGGGAAATCCCGATGATGGAGACGTTGTAATTGTGTGTGAGTGGGTTTAGATTTATGGGTGAGCGGGTGTGTGGATGGCTTTAAATGTATGGGTGAGCGAGTGGGTGGATGCCGGTACGCTAGTGAAGTTGTTAGCGAATTGTTCTGGTAATAGCTTGAGCATGGTCAGACATGGTTTGAATGCCGGAGCTCCTTGCTTGCCAATGGGGGGGGGGGGGGGGGGGGGGGGGGGGGGGGGGGGGGGGGGGGGACAGACTGACCCACTATTGCTCCTTGCTCTTAGACCTACAACTACAACATGTGATGACGATATCGTATCATAGACCCATAGCGGGGAATTGCTTCGGGGAAACTTTTAGAAGGATGGGTGGATGGGTGAATGGGTGGATGGTTGGGTGGATGGGTGGGTGGGTGAGTGGATGGGTGGATGGTGTGGGTGGGTGAGTGGATGGGTGGTGGGTGGGTGGATGAGTGGGTGGATGGATGGCGGGTGGTTCACTGGATAGATTTATGGAAGGATTGATGGGTGGATGGATGGATGGAAGGGTGGGTGGGTGGATGGAAGGATGGGTGGATGGATGGCGGGTGGTTCACTTGATAGATTTATGGAAGGGTTGATGGGTGGATGAATGAATGGGCGGGTGGGTGGGTGGATGGAAGGGTGGGTGGCTCGCTGGATGGATTGATGGATGGGTTGATGGGTGAGTGGATGTATGGGCGAGTGGGGGTGGATAGATGGATGGATGTCTTGGTGGATGGATGGGTTTGGATAGATGGATGGACGGTTGGATACATGGGTGGATGTATGGATGAATAAATGGGTAGTTGGGTGGATGAGTCAAATAGAGAGACGAGTCAAAGGATGGGCGGATAACAGACGGTTGTATCGGTGGATGAACACTGTATGTGTGTGTGAATGAGTCAGTCGGTGAGTGGAAACCACATTTGATGAATGAATAAAATGGGAGGATGCATGACAGAATGGAGGATGCGGACAGACCGCAACAACAGATCAGACTTGAGTGTCTGACTGTGGAACATGGTCACCTCCGTGAGTGTCCAGCTCTTGCAGATACCACCTGGGTCAGATGATGATGATTAGCATGATAACGATGATGATAATTATGATGATGATGATGATGATGATGATGATAACGATGATGATGATGATGATGATGATGATGATGATGATGATGATGACGACGACGACGACGACGATGACGATGATGATGATGATGATGATGATGATGATGATGATGATGATGATGATGATGATGATGATGATGATGATGATGATGATGATGATGATGATGATGATGATGATGATCATGATCATGATGATGATCATGATGAATATAATGTTGATTTTGATAATGATGATGAAAACAATAATGCTGATGATTATGGTGCTGCTGGTGATTGAAAGGCTGGTAAATAATGATAATGACAATGATGATGGATACACCCGATGAAGTAGAACTAGAGAGTGAGGAGGAAGAGTAGAGGAAGAAGGGAGGGGGAGGAGGAGGAAGAAGAAGAAGAAGAAGAAGAAGAAGAAGAAGAAGAAGAAGAAGAAGAAGAAGAAGAAGAAGAAGAAGAAGAAGAAGAAGAAGAAGAAGAAGAAGAAGAAGAAGAAGAAGAAGAAAACAGCAACAGGAGAGGAAGAAGGAGGAGGAGGGCGGTAGGAATGCTGTGTTATGTCTCCCTCATTAAGTTCAGTGGCAGATCATGCCACATACATAGTGTATGAATACATCCACTGACTCTTCATTCATCCTCTCAAGTTTATCACCCTCTTCTATCGTCTAGCAAATCTGTCGCCCTCGCCAACTCCTCGTTGCCAGCACAGTCTGAAGACAACTGTTTACACAGACGTGGTCGGAATCATTAGCGGCTGACAGGCCAGGTCTGGGAGATAAGCAGGGATGAACCGGCTTAGATGATAACATCTCCAGCCATCTGTTGACACCCAGACTCCGGCTTCTCCCGGCAACTCTCTTAGAGACTTCGAACCGTCATGGTATGGTTCATTGAGTATCGGTAATCCACCTCTGTGGTTCAATGCTAACCCGTGGAGAGAATTTGTTTTTAACAGATCATAGTGTCAATAAGTGTCTTGTAGGGTGGATGTTGTGGCATTCGCCTCTTATCACAAAAGCCCCTGCGTTCAAAATCATATGTTGGTATTATTCCCAGGTCATTTCATTGTCCAGGTGAGGTTGTGGTTAATATGAAGAATGAGTGTCAACGCACTAGGGACAAATTTATAAGCTCAGTCTCACATGTTAGAAATCGGATATTCAGGGTGCCGATCCTCTCTTTTTCTTCGAAATCAGTCCATAGTCGATTCACGACTCCAACAGTTCTACAATCGACTTTAAACTTTAATAGTTCAATAGTAATTCACCATTCCAAATGTACTACTGTCGATTTCCTAATTCAAAAGTACTATAATTGATTCCAAACTCCCACAGTTGTATCGTCGATTCACCAACAACAATTCCATTATATATTCCTCATTTCATTGTTCCATGCTGGGGTTGACTGTGAAGGACAACTATTTTGTTTAATGCATTATCACCTGTAATATCCTTTGCTGGGTTAGACGATTGCTACTGATTCACGCTGGTCCAGTTCGTATACGTATTTACACTGTCACGGGATGTGTAACTTATGTATCGTAATAGACCGCCATTTTTCGACGACTTTAGTAGATTAGGTGGTTCTTGAAATACACATCGTCTGGAAGCCAATCACTGTTACAGATTCCGTGCACTGTGCTTATATTCTCCTGGTGTGATCTATGACAGGAGACTAAATTACTTAACGAGATATCTGGGTGCCATCAAGATGACCCGTAACAAACGTCACAAGTCTGCAAGTGTCCGTTAATAAACACATATTTTCACATTATTTTACCTCTTGCCGTTACCTCGCACATTCCTGGCACTCGGAGTGTTTGAAATCGTTATGGTTTTTATCTTTCCCCCCCCCCCCCCACCCTTCTCTCTCTCTCTCGCTCTCTCACTCTCTATCCCCTCTCCCTCTCTCTCCACATCTCTCTCACTCTCTGTCTCCCTCTCTCTCTACATTTTTCTCTATCCCCTCTCCCTTTCTCCCTTTCTCTCTCTCTCTCTCCTCCTCTCTCTCTCTCTCTCTCTCTCCTCTCTCTTCCTCTCTCTCTCTCTCCTCTCTCTCTCTCTCTCTCTCTCTCTCTGTTTCTGATCTGTTTCTGCAAATCTGTGCAAACATTGACACGTGGAATAACCCGGCCAGGATAGTTTACATTCTGTCATTCTACGCTAATGATTTCTAGCGGCAAGAAGCAACTTGCAATAGATAATTGAACACCGGCTCCTAATCGACTTTGAGGAGTCCGTCGACGGCCTTACATGAAAACATCATCATATATTTTTGTTGGGGTTGTGTGGCACTGATTAGCTTTTTTTATAAATATATACAGAACAAGGCAATACTTAGGTAGCGTGGTTGTAGAAGCGCTCACAGATGTGGTTTGGGGTTGAGAGTTTGGGTGTAGGTATGATGGATTGCTTTTGGATGAGAGGTGACGTCATGGCTTTTTGTGTACTAAGGCTGGTATTTGTATTTATAAGATCAGGGAAAAATAAAGTTTAGCTAATATGTTCGCGTCTGTAGAAGGATCAGCTTTCTTGCATAGATATATTAGACAGACAGACAGACAGACAGACAGACAGACAGACAGACAGACAGACAGACAGACAGACAGACAGACAGACAGACAGACAGACAGACAGACAGACAGACAGACAGAAGACAGACAGACAGACAGACAGACAGACAGACAGACAGACAAGCAGACACACAAACTAACAGAACATGCGAAAAATATCTTTTGTAACTATCCATGTATCTATCTGTCTGTCCGTCTGTCCTTCCTTGTCTCTGCATGTCTCTCTATAAGTCTTCAGGCCTGTCTTCTTCTTCTTCAGCATTCCGAGCCATTGAGGTTCTTTGCTGCAAATACAATCTGTCTCCATTCGTCTCTCTGGTGGACCTTCTCTTGCCAGTCGTTGATTCCAAGTGCTTGTAGGTCTGTATGTATATTATCTCTCCACCGCCTTCTTGGTCTACCTCGGGGTCTACGGTCATTTATTTCCTGAGTGTAAGCGAGTTTTGTTTCCCTATTATCTTCCATTCTTTCTATATGCCCCAGCCATTGTAGTCTATTAGCCTTCATGATACCAGTGATTAGCGGGGACTTAAACAAATCATAAATGTCTTTGTTACTTCTTCTTTTCCACTCTCCACTTTGTGTATCCCTAATGGGTCCAAAGATGCGTCTTAAAATTTTGTTCTCAAAGGTTTGTAACAAGGCTTCGTCTCCTTTCGTTGTACTCCAGGTTTCAGAGCCATACAGCACAACTGGTCTGATCAGTGTTTTGTATATTGTGATTTTGGTGTTACGAGATAGCGGCCTGTGTGCTTCTCAATATGTATTCATGTCTTTAATCTCTCTCAAAAAGGTCTTGCGACTTTGAGCCTATCTCTAGTATATGTGAAGTCTAATACAGATCGTTAAGAAAGTCTATAGCTTGGGATTACCTGTAATCTTGTAACAATGCGCTCATTGCTTAAACAAATCACGAATTCTGACCGAAGTCTTCCATAGGTGCCAATGGGTGGAATAGTGAGTACATTAGCCTCAGACAAGTTAACATCCGAGATCACGTGCGCCTTGTTCAGTGAGAATGTGTCTGACAGCTGTTGTGGTTGCGTCTCTGCGCTGATGTAGATCAGGTTGTAGTGAATGCGGTACTTAGCCCAGCACCAGCAGTGATGACACTTGGGAGTCAAAGGTGCTATGTGTTGTTTGTGTGTTAAATGTGAAATACGCGTTCTTCTGTTAGAAACTGGGCAGTTTTTTGTGTTGTTCTGTTGGGTCTTTTTTTTTTCTTCTTTTCGTTTGCTCCCTTTGACCTCAAGTGTAGTCCATACAGATGCTGCTACTTCCACTGCACTGATTTTTGCGTGTGAATTAACTTTCCCTATTACTCGTGTCCCTCGCCATCAATTGAACCCACTTAGACTTCAGCGGCACTAGTAATTGACGTCCCCAAGTCAAGGACGAGAAGTCAACATTTTAGCCCAACTGACTGGTGTATGGGTTGAATCCGCTATTTCGGCATCAGGACACCGGAAGTTTAAGAAAGGACGTTCTTACCCACTCGCCCATGCTGGCCTTCACACCACAGTTTCACTGTTTCCTTGCATACTGATCACCATATAAGGTAGTCCTAAGACCAGTGCTGCAGTCGTCTGACCATGTCACAACACTGTTCTGTTCAGCCCAGCGGACATCGGCACCCCACGGTTCTGACAAGCCTGTCTGGTGTTGTTGCTGTCCATAGCAGACACCAACGTGACAATCCTCGCCTGTATACACTCAAAGCGATTTCTCCATAAGGCCAATCCATTCTCCCGCAGCTGTGTTTCGAACGCTGTATGCGGAATTACGAACTGTGCCCATAACTCATTCGCCACAGAGCTAACTAATTCACAAAATCAAAGTGCTACAAATTGCCCTTGGCCACTGTTTATGTATAACGCAAGACATAACAAACGCTTATGCATACTTCATACCCCTAAGCCTAGGATAGACGGATACAAAACAAGCTTAGCGTACTCTACAGCTGGGCTGTGAGGAACAATCTTTCACGGCGAATTAAAGATATATCATATAAGCAAGCTATCTGAACACTACCTCAGTATAGACGACATGTTCTCCCCGTTTCCCATCCTTTTTTCCTTTAACTCAAAAACACACTTCGTATATAAGACATCCCTATATCTTGTTCTACGGTATATTTCCTTTCGCCTGATTACAATTACCATAATATAAATTAGTATTAAGTCTTAAGTAGTAAGTAGTATTAAGTATTAAGTGTTCAAGCAGAAATAAGTTTTGCAATTTCTTATATGTTAAAAATGCATTTGTTGTTGTTGGTTCTTGTTGTTGATGTTATTGTTGTTGTTGGTTCTTATTGTTGATGTTGTTATTTTTGTTGTTGGGGATTAATCTACAACGAGATGTATACATGGAATAATGTATGAAAGTAGCGAGATAATAAGGGCAAAATATTAGGCAGGCCTGTGCGCCCAATTCTTAATTCTTGGAAAATAAAGTGTGTTCTTTCGTTCGTCCGTTTATTCATTTGTTCATTCGTTCGTTCGTTTCTTAGAAGTCCGCTTTTTCGTTTGCTCTTTTGTTAATTTATTTGTTCGTTCGTTCGTTTGCTCATTAATGATGCTGCTATGGGGAAGGAGTTATGAACTCGCATATCACGTTCGAAACACAGCGGAGTGCGATTTGGAAACTGACCGCTTTGCGCTGATGTTCATACATTTGTATGAGTGCCGGTCGTTCGGAGAGCAATGGAAACTGCTGAACGTAAACTTGCCAAGAAACCATAAACAGCCAAATAATTCTGGGTTGACTGCGACGTCCTGTAAAGGATACGCAACTAACATTTGTTCATGCATTTGTTCGTGTGTTGGTTCATTCATTCGTTCGTTTTGTAGAGGCCATCTCTTTACTATCTTTCATTATTTCCAATAATAGACCTCCGTGTCTAGTGTGTAATTCCAGGTTCACACCATTATATTGACACCTCATAGCGACACTCTGTCTTTGACTCAAGGATTATTTACGTCGGTGTGCTAGAGACGCTCAAGAAAATAGACTCCATGCTAATAGGGCGCCCAGATGTCAGTCTATGGTTCCAACACCCTGAAGACGTCCTTCAACCTGTCACAAGCCATTTGACAAATATTCTGATCACCAAAACGCAGGGGTTCCCAAACGGTGCCGTGCACGCCCCTTGCTGGGAACAGTAGATAACGTAAATTAACACAAAGTAATGCAGCTCTCCCTGACGAAGTGGTTAAGGACATTGCATGTAATCCCGTATATCCACGTAGAAACACAGCTGCGCGAGATTCGGCAGCGAATCGTGTCGCGCTGGTTTCTTACGGAGGTATGTGAGCCGGTCGTTCAGAAAGCAAAACTTGAAAAACAGGCATCAACAGCAGCTGAAAAATGCTGGTGTTGGCTGCAATGCCCAGTAAAGTATATGTGGAAAAAAAAATGCAGATTTGCAGAACTAAATTACGGAACACAAAGGACGTTGTGGTGACTAGCCTTCATCAGCAAACAAATACACAAAACACAACACCAGCAAACAAATACACAAAACACTATAGTTACTACATTAAGACGTAAGAACGTACAGAGAAACATGAAGAGATGAGGATAAATGAGAACAATGAAAAAATATGCAACTTATCTCAGAATTCCAGGCTGTGGTACTAACATTAATCTTGCCGTTAAAACTCGTATGTAGGCAGTAGTGAGAGTGTGTGGTGTAATGGGAACGTGGTGGAAACAGCCAGAGAAAGAAAGCCAGAGAGAGAGAAAGAGAGAGAGAGAGAGAGAGAGAGAGACAGAGAGAGACAGAGACAGAGAGATCCACGAGCCTCGAAGACAGCTATAATCTATGGCAGAGAATTATTACTTTAACCCTATCTTTTTCAGAGAATTATTACTTTAACCCTATCTATGGCAGAGAATTATTACTTAACCCTGTGTGGCACGCAGATGTGTTTCCAAGGCGCCAGGGCCAGGTTTTATACTGGCCAAGATCTACTAGCACGTCCTAGCCGTGCGTCCTGGACAACAGGTCCCTTCGGGGTCCTGGTTAACATAGTAGGATCGTCGATTCTTCCGAAGTCGGAGAGTATGTGCCTGCACGGCGAGGACCCACCAGTCTGCACACCAATAAGCCAGACACGGGACAACGGATACTCACGCAAACCTCAGTCCTGTATGACATCACACTGATGTTGGACAACAGGATGTCTTCATCCGACATACAGGACTTCACGCTGGAGTTCACAGCCGGCGAATGCAAGCAAGCAAGCAGAGAATTATAGAATCGGTAGTGATTCTCGCCGCGTTGGTAACTTACGGGGTATGTGAGCCGGTCGCTCAGAAAGCAATGGCAAACTACTGAGCTTAATTTTTGCCTAGTACATTAACAGCAGCTACAAAATGCTAATGTTGTCTGCAACGTCCTGTAAGAGATATGCAAAACAAAAATAACCCTACTTTTGACAGATAATTATTGCTTTAACCCTATCTATGGCAGAGAATTATTACTTTAACCCTGCCTATGACAGAGAATTACTACTTTAACCCTATCTTTGGCAGGAGAATTATTACTTTAACCCTATTTATGACAGAGAATGCTACAACCATGTGAAACCATATGCTTTAAAGTTTAGTCAGTGAAACCTTATTTTGAGACCCACTGTACAAGTTTTCTGGCTACTCTACATTCAGTCCAATTGTCCTGTCTCATAACATTTGTCTCCGCGACCAGACACCCCGCAGACTGGACACGGCAATTTCACACGTGAATAAACACTGGACACACCGGAAACAAAGAGGCGACGAAATAATTGCAGTCTGGACAAGTAGAAGCTGGCCTATCTCTGCCGGACACCTAGTTTAGAACCTGACATCCGTGAGCTGACCCTCGGCCCGTGGTCATTGTACGGGGACAGTTCTGGCGGTGCTTTATTGTTATTGGGTACGAGGTGATAAACCGCGGGCGGCGTCGACGTGGGTCGCGAGACGGGTAATTCATTCCGTGGAAGGCTGTGACAGTCAGCGGGAAAACGAATTCTGATGGATGCGCTCGGGAGATGCCCTTGTCAACACTCACTGATTAACGTTGCAGAACTGGTTACTTTCTTGTCATTATGCGCCAGTTAGATTTTTGTTTTGTTTTGTTTTATTTGCCCATATCTGGGAAGATTAGTTTGACAACAATACGTGGGATAAAAGCTACATGCAATTAAGTGAACATTACCTTTAAAGCGGTTAAACACACAGTGGGTGTGGATATTTGGGAAGCCAACATTTATTAGAATGCTGTTACCAAATGTAAACAATAAAAGAACTCACAGCACGATGGCTGGGATTCAAGAGAAAGAGGTAGTACGCCACGCGTTGCTCTTGGCTTTTTTTTTTTTTAGCCTATCCTTTACAGGACTTAGCTGTCAACACCAGCATCTTTCAGCTGTATGTTGATCTCTTGGCAAGATTACGCTCAGTAGTTTGCCATTGCTTTCTGAGCGGCCGGCTCAGTATCCCGCAAGTCACGAGCGGGGGTCGAACCGCCTCAGCTTTCGCTCCGCTATGAGACTCTTCGTGATAAACGGGATTACAGAGAGAAATTGTTGTAACCCCACAGCCAGAGAGACCGGCTGCTCTTGGCTGAATGAGGTTAATAGGGAGATGCTACTTCTAAACCATTCTTTAAACCCGACCACCATTACCACCCCTCCACTCCACCCTTTCTTGTGTAAAACTTATCAATTAGGACAGTTGGACAATGAGACTGAACAACGAAGAAGCTTGCTTGCTTGTGTTCGTTGGCTTGAGCTCCAACGCAAAATTCTGTATGTCGGATGAAGGCATCCTGTTGCCCAACATCAGTGTGATGTCATACAGGACCTGAAGTTTGCGTGAGTATCCGTTGTCCCATGTCTGGCTTATTGGTGTGCAGACTGGTGGTTCCTCGCCGTACAGGCAGACACTCTCCGACTTCGGAGGAATCGGCGATCCTAGTGACTTCAGCCAGGACCCCGAAGGGACCTGTTGCCCAGGACGCTCGACGAGGACGCGTCAATAGGTCTTGGCCAGTATATAACCCGGCCCTGGTGCCTTGGAAACACCTCTGCGTCCCACGAAGAAGCTAATTGTCTATAAAATATGGCCTGTTGCTCGGGGACACACAAGACGATGTCGAACCGGCTACGGCTGATAAAATCAGGGGATGCAATTCGGCACTAGCAGGAATGATTGCAATAGAGGGCGTAACAGAGAATGATCGTGGTAGAGGACGTAATAGAAGATGATCGTGGTAGAGGACGTAAAAGAGAATGATCGTGGTAGAGGACGTAACAGAGAATAATCGTGGTAGAGGACGTAACAGAGAATGATCGTGGTAGAGGACGTAACAGAGAATTGTCTAGGAAATTGTCAGCATTCTGCTGTAAAACCACATCGACGGCAACTATAGTCATATTCTGGACGCAGAGGAAGAAGACTGAGCATACAAGGGCAGTATTGAGCACTGAGGTGTCGGGTGTAGATGACAAATCCCCACAAACTAAAACTGCTTAAACACAGCACGCGAGATAACAATCAGTATACAACAAGCGGTCAGCATGGCCGAATGCATAAGAACATTCGCTCTTAACTTCCGGTGTGCTGATGCCGAGGTAGCGGTTTCAACCACTACACTGGTCAGCTTGATTAAAATGTTGACCTGTCGTCCTTGACTTGGGGACGTAAATTATAAGTACCTCAGAAATCGGAGTGTGTTCACCTGATAGCGAAGGACACTGATAATAGGGAAAGCTAATCCACACGCAAAATTAAGTTCACTGCACTAGAAGTAGTTGCTCGTTTATGGACTACGCTTGAGTTCAAAGTGAGCGAGCGAAAAAAAAAACATTTTTGTTTAAATTTAAAAATAAAAACAATAGATAACAACAGAACAAGGCAAAAAACTGCACAGTTTCTAATAGAAGTACAGTACACGTATTTCACATTTAACACACACAAAACTGCACAGTTCCTGACAGAAGTACACGTATTTTACATTCAACACACAAACAACACATTGCACCTTTGACTCCCAAGTGTCATCACTGCTGGTGCTGGGCTAAGTACCGCATTCACTACAACCTGATCTACATCAGCGCAGAGACGCAACCACAACAGCTGTCAGACACATTCTCACTGAACAAGGCGCACGTGATCTCGGATGTTAACTTGTCTGAGGCTAATTTACTCACTATTCCACCCATTGGCACCTATGGAAGAGTTCTGTGAGAATTCGTGATTTGTTGAAGCAATGAGCTCAGTGTTACGCGAGTACAAGAAGTAACCACAGGCTTATTGGCTTTACTACCGACGTGAAGTAGACTTCACATATACTAAGTTACAGAGATATGGTGACCAGATTCTTAGTCGCAAGTTCTTTCTGAGAGAGATTAAAAACGTTAATACATACTGAACAGCAGACATGACGGCAAACGTATAGACAGACAGGCAGAGACGCGGAAGGACAGACGGACAGACTGATCTACAAACAGATAGATACATGGATATAAAGATAGTTACAAAATATATTTTCGCATTTTCTATTTATCAGTTTGTCTCTCTGTTTCTCTCTCTCTCTCTCTCTCTCTCTCTCTCTCTCTCTCTCTCTCTCTCTCTCTCTCTCTCTCTCTCTCCTCTCTCTCTGTTTCTCTCTCTCTCTTATCTTTTTTCTTTTCTGTCTATCTGTCTGTCTATCCATTCTTCTGTCCATCCCTCTATCCATACACCCGACCGTCCGACCTACCGTCCGTCCGTCCCTCCGTCGGTCGGTCGGTCGGTTGGTCGGTCGGCCGGCCAATTGGTCGATCAGTCAGTCAGTCGGTCGGTCGGTAGGTCGATCGGTCAGTCGGTTTGTCTGTCTGTCTGTCTGTCTGTCTATCTGTCTGTCTGTCTGTCTGTCTGTCTGTCTGTCTGTCCGTGCCAACGTCCCTTTCTGTCAGCCCCTTTGCCCCTCCATAGGTGCGACAGTCCATCTGTCTGTCTGTCTGTCTGTCTGTCTGTCTGTCTGTCTGTCTGTCTGTCTGTCTGTCTGTCTGTCTGTCTGTCTGTCTGTGGATGTGTCTGCTTTCTTTCTGTCTGTTGTTTTTTTTTTTATATATCTGTCTATCTCTGAATGTGTCTGCTTGTCTGCCTATTTAATATATGTGTACAAGAAAGCTAATCCTGCTACAGACGCGAAAATATCATTAGCTAAACTTTATTTTTTCCCTGATTTATAAATACAAATGCCCGCCTCAGTACACAAAAGCCATGACGTCATCTCTCATCCAAAAGCAATCCATCATACCTACACCCAAACTCTCAACCCCAAACCACATCTGTGAGCGCTTCTAAAACCCCGCTACCTAAGTATTGCCTTGTTCTGTATATATTTATAAAAAAGCTAATCAGTGCCACACGACCCCAACAAAAATATATGATGATGTTTTCGTGTAAGGAAGTCGACGGACGCCTCAAAGTCGATTAGGAGCCGGTGTTCAAATATCTATTGCAGGTTGCTTGCCGCTAGAAATCATTAGCGTAGAATGATAGAATGTAAACTATCCTGGCCGGGTTGTTCCACGTGTCAATGTTTGCACACATTTGGAGAAACAGACCAGAAGCTGAGAGAGAGAGAGAGGAGAGAGAGAGAGAGAGAGAGAGAGAAGAGGGGAGAGAAAGAGAGAGAAAGAGAGAGAGAGGAGAGAGAGAGGAGAGAAAGAGAGAAGGGGGAGAGAAAGAGAGAAGGGGAGAGAAAGAGAGAGAGATAGAGAGAAAGAGAGAGAGAGATAAAGAGAGAGAGAGGAGAGAAAGAGAGAAATAAAGAGGAGAGAAAGAGAGATAGAAATAAATTGGAGAGAAAGAGAGAGAGAAAGAGAGAGAGAGGAGAGAAAGAGAAAGAGAGAGAGAAATAAAGAGTAGAGAAAGAGAAAGAGAGAGAGAAATAAAGATGAGAGAAAGAGAAAGAGAGAGAGAGAGAAATAAAGAGGAGAGAAAGATAGAGAGAGAGAAATAAAGAGGAGAGAAAGAGAAAGAGAGAGAGAAATAAAGAGGAAAGAAAGAGAAAGATAGAGAGAAATAAAGAGGTGAGAAAGAGAAAGAGAGAGAGAGAGAAATAAAGAGGAGAGAAAGAGAAAGAGAGAGAGGAGAGAGAAAGAGAGAGAGAGAAATAAAGAGGAGAGAAAGAGAAAGAGAGAGAGAGAGAGAGAGAGAAATAAAGAGGAGAGAAAGAGAGAGAGAGAAATAAAGAGGAGAGAAAGAGAAAGAGAGAGAGAGAAATAAAGAGGAGAGAAAGAGAAAGAGAGAGAGGGAGAGAGAGAGATAGAGAGAGAGAGAAAGAGAGAGAGAGAGAAAGTGAGAGAGAAATAAAGAGGCGAGAAAGAGAAAGAGAGAGATAAATAAAGAGGAGAGAGAGAGAGAAATAAAGAGGAGAGAGAGAGAGAGAGAGAGAGAGAGAGAGAGAGAGAGAGAGAGAGAGAGAGAGAGAGAGAGAGAGAGATTTCGTCAGGTCACTTAGTCGCGTTTCATAGATCACACGAGGAGAAGCTAATCATAAAAATGTTTTTGCATATCCTTTACAGGACATCGCTGTCAACATCAGCATCTTTCAGCTGATTGTTGATTTCTTGGCAAGATTACGCTCAGTAGTTTGCCATTGCTCTCAGAGCGGCCGGCTCACATACCCCGTAAGTTACCGACGCGATTCGAACCACTGCTGATTATCACCGTCGTCACGTTACTTACGAGAGTATACGAGATTACGGAGAAAAGTTGCTAACCTCTAGGCCAGGAAGCCGGCGAAGCTAAGCATTGAGCATGGAATATTTCAAGAGCAATATATGCTATAAAAATTCATGTTACAGAAAGAAAGAAAGCAAGAAAGAAAGAAAGAAAGAAAGAAAGAAAGAAAGAAAGAAAGAAAGAAAGAAAGAAAGAAAGAAAGAAAGAAAGAAAGAAATGTAAAGAAAGAAACTGCAAGCACTGTCTGCTGGTATTTTTCCTACACAAACTAAGATAGTACAGACAGCAACAGACCTCCGAACACGCCACGAGGAACAGACCCGAACAGCTGACACTCACAAGCAGTTTACGACATGCGCAGATTCAGACACCTCAAAGGTCGCGTGCCTCTTCCAGGCGGTAGAAACGTCAACGCACGCGCCTCGTTAAGTTTGCAAACTTTCACCTGATGGCCGGGCAAAGACGTGGAGTGTCTGGAGGCCGGGAATGTAGGCCAGAAAGCACCGGAGCTCCGCCTGGGACTTGTTAGGTCAGAGACAGTGGAGGGATTACAGCGGTATGAGATTTGAACTAAACATGAATCAACGGGTTGCTTTTTGGTGGTTATGGGGGTGGGGGTGTGTATGTTAGAATTTAGTCCGAGAGGGTAGGAATGGCAGACAGGTGGAAAGAAAAAACATTTGAATTATGAACAGAAAGAGGCAGTTACAGAGTGATAGAGACAGTAATAGAGTGAGTGAGAATGAGTGATAGAGAGTATAGAGTGAGTGGTAGATACGGTGACAGTGAATGCTATGGACAGTAATAGAGTGAGTGAGAGTGAATGCGGTTGCAGAGAAAATAATAGAGTGAGACAGACACTGAGACACGGAGAGTGATAAAAATAGTAAGAGAGAGAGAGAGAGAGAGAGATAGAGAGAGAGAGAGAGAGATAGAGAGAGAGAGAGAGAGAGAGAGATGGTGACATTGAGAACGACATTGATACCGACAGTATGAGCTATAGAGCATGTCAGTTAGTCAACTGTCATTTACTGTCAATATAGTACATTGCGGTGTGTGATAGAAAGAGGCAGTGCCAGAGTTCTGTGGAGTGAGGTCAGTAACAGATCAGGAGTCTGTTCAACCCCGACCAGCTGAACCGTGACCTGGCCATATCCTACTAACCTCTCCAGAGATGTGATGTGTCAGTACCCGCCTTGCACACCCCGCTGGCATCCGAGCTTGGAGAACGGAAGGAGACATCTACAACAGTCTCCGTACAGTTGGTAAATCGGCACCGGGTTGGGAAAGAATCCTCCACGTGAGCATCACTCCCTTAGACATTAATCCTTTTCAAGGCTCAAACACCTGAATGCCTACACACCTGGTTTAAGAATTAAAACTAACACTCTTTAAGAGGATTTAATATACTAACTGCTACGCCAAAACGGCCTCCAAAACATTATAATATTGAGTGTTCAATGACAGAAAAAGAGAAAAGAAAAATTACGACAACAGAAATGAGATTCCTGAGAAGAATACTCAATGTATCAAGAAGAGATAAGATCAGAAATGAAGAAATCAGGACTAAAGTTGGGGTTATAGCTGCACTAGATTTTATTAGAAGGCAGCAAGTCAAATGGTTTGGCCATGCAAGTAGGTTACCAACTAACAGTATACCACAACAAGCAATGATGTACAGACCAGAGGGAAGCAGAGGAAGAGGCCGACGGATGCAGGGAACAACAGAGTCCTTTTGAATATCGATACCTGAAGCCCACAAGCGGGCACTCTCCCGCTGTTTATACTTCACCTCGACACCGCAAGGTACAAGAGGAACATGATGAGATGAGATTAGATAAGTGTTCTCAATTCGAGTGACGCGTTTAGATAAATGTAGCGAGCGATGTTACCACTTAATCTTGAAGTGAGTTATCTTCCTAGCACATTGTCTCAATCATTTGTATATAAAATACAACTATGTGCTAAATTTCATTCGCCGTTGGCAACAGGAAACTGTATCTGCCAACATCTTCAATTCTCATTAAGGAGTATGTCATTTCATTGCTAGCGGTCTCTTTGTAGCAACTGCAAATGTCAATGTTTGCTACTGCAGCATCTAGCACTCAATCAATGTTTCATTAAGTCTACCACTCCATCACTCGCTGCTTCACTTTGTGAACTGCACTCTGCTAGCGTCGTTTACCCGCCGATTTTTGTTGATTTACGGTTAGTGCCTTGTGTAAAATGAAGGCATGCTGCCTCGGATTACCAATACTTTGCTAAAGGAATCATTTGAGATGTGTACAGAGGGAAATACGCTGCATTTTCTAAACATTTTCTTTTAATTTAGAGGTCTCCTAGGCGCGATTCCACAGGTGAGATAAAGTATACTTGTCTGGTAGTGGAGGTGCGATGATCGATCCTTGGTGAGTGGTTTTACTTACCTTGACTGACATAAAGATGTCATTCATCAGCATCATCATTATGTGGCAGATCCTTTGCAGAAAGTCGCTCTCCTCATAGTCCGCCGACAAAACTTCCGATTACTTGTCAGTTCTCCTCCATGTTCATATACCAGGTGTTTGCAGTGTCTTTAGCCCATTATCGTGTTGGTGGACTCATGGTTCTTCTTCCAGCAACCTATGTCTTCTCCACTGCTCTTTCCAAATCAGTGTAACCAATAATATGGCAACGAGAACGAACTTCATGTTAAAACAGTCACAAAATTGGCCACGCAAGCCGGTCTTGCCGGTCTCTCTGGCTGTGGGGTTACAACACTTTCTCTCTGTAAGCCCGTTTATCACGCAGAGTCTCGTAGCGGAGCGAGAGCTGAGGCGGTTCGACCCCCGCTCGTGACTTGCGGGATACTGAGCCGGCCGCTCAGAAAGCAATGGCAAACTACTGAGCGTAATCTTGCCAAGAGATCAACATACAGCTGAAAGATGCTGGTGTTGACAGCTAAGTCCTGTAAAGGATATGCTAAAAAAAAAAAAAAGCCCGTCTTACACTCAGCTCTTCTAATCACTCATCTTTCTCACAACAATGATGTGTTGGGTATTTTTCTATGCATATTACTATGTAACGAGGTGACGATTCAGCACAGCGCTGATAGACAGACTGGAATTGGGTCGAGGCTGGCAATTTTTCCTTCAGTTTTGAGGTTTTTCATTGTAAACTCCAAACCGCAGGTCAGCATGGTCGAATGGGTAAGAACGCGTGTTCTTAAACATCCGGTGTGCTGATGCCGAGGTTATGGGTTCAACCCCTACACCGGACTAAAATATTGATCTGTTGTCTTTGACTTGGGGACGCAAATTACAAGTACCTCTGAAGTCAGAGTGGGTTCGCCTGTTGGCGAGGGACACTGTTAATAGGGAAAGCTAACCCACAAGCAAAATGCAGTCTATCACTACTATAAATAGTGTGTATGGACTACGCTTGAGTTCAAAGCGAGCGAGCGCAAACAAAAAATTAAACCAATGTCCAGAGAGAAACATTATGAGGTGTCGTAACTATCATCATTTCTCTCTTCGTGTTTTCTTTATTCAACACACAAAATATATAGTTGATAATTAGATGCGTCGAGGGTATATCCCCTTTTCAGGTTTGGATCGACATAAAAATAACCACGGACCTGGTAACTTGGTATAACCTACATACCAGAAGTGTCCGACGTCATCAATAGATCTGCTTCCTAGATATTAACATGTTTATGAGCAGCCAGTTTTCTTCGTCGTTCAGATCTGGTAGAATTTCCGTGTGTTTCTGTATCTTGGTCCGCGATATTCCGAGAACCTTTATGTAACATTTACTTAACTAAGTTCAGGTTTTCTCCTTTAGTCTAGGAGTCTCTGTGGCGAAGTGGTTACGGCGCCTGCCGTGCGCTCGGAAGGTTGTGAGTTCGATTCCGGCCAATATCGTTGGGGTCACGAGTGCAGTTTTCTCGGAGACTCCTGTGGGTCGTCGCTGGATATGCGGAGTTCGTGCTTTGTGTGACGCTTTCGACAGGACTCCCTGCGGAAAGAGACCTAGTCAGATGGGATAACACCCGGTGCAATGCAGTCGATCGTCTTGTCTTTTCAACCCGTTTAGTACTATTCAACCTCTGTATTGCTATGGCCAGTCTCCATCAGAATTCTGTCTATGTGTAGTGCAGGTGTTACAATCAAATAGCTGTTCTTTATGTCTAGACCCAGTGAATCACCAAAATACGTGAAGTAGATGGTAAGCTTTACTGGAACATGATCACGAATAAGAAAATGGACGTTCTGGCCAAAGCCTTCGTCAGCACAGAAATAACAAACACACATTGATACAAATACAGGGAATCATTGCATGAAAATATAAATATATTAAAGTTACTCATCTGTATGCCTGCTCCGTGACGAAGGTGTTATGGACGCAGTTCGTAATCCCGCATACTTTCGTTCGAAAGACAGCTGCACGCGATTTGGCAGCAGACAGTGTTGCGTTAGGTTTTATTTTTACAAAATGGTATGGGTGCCATGGTGGTCGTTCAGAAAGCAACGTCATACTACTAAACGTAAACTTGCCAAAAGGTAAAAGAAAATGCTGGTGTTGACTGCAACGTCCTGTAAAAGATATGCAACTAACTCTTTTAACTCTTCGGTATCCTTGCTGTGGACTGGACACCCGTGTCGTGGAATCCGCGTGTTTGATTCTAATATCTAGACAAACGGCGGCCTCAGGAAGATGTGACAAATAGAGTTAACCAGGAATTGTCGCTTGCAAAAACTATTTTACTTTACTGAATGATATGGAATGGAAAGAAAAAGCAGCGACTGCAGCAGGATATAACAATATGAAATGGAAACAAATAGGTATTTTAACTCCTGCGAGAAAAAAAACGTACTAAACATCAACCACGTTGCACATACCTTACAAGGAGATCCACGTATCGCGAAATACAGGTGAAAATCCGAAATCAGAAGCACTCAATAAATATAAAAAATGAATAATAAAATAAGATAAAATACACACGAACGCGTACAATACGACACACAGACGTTTCGATTCTCAGAATCTTTGTCAATGACAACACAGATAGCTAACAACGAGATACAGCAAACAACGAAAAAACACAAACACACGACCTATCACTAAGCCATGTGAGGCAGAAAAGGTGACTTGGCCAGTTGCGAAGGCGCTTGTGGCTGCAGAATTAAAAATGGGTTGCCAAAAAGGATTTGAGTAGCCAAAAATATGTGAACAGCCTGCTATGAAAATATAGGGATGTGGGGACAATTAGGTCTAGATATGGGGGGGGGGGGAAACAGCATAGTAATAGATAGTGTAAACAATTGGGGAAGATGCCACAGTTATACCGTAGCGTCCACAACAGTATTAATACCTGCTGGATGGATGCATCCCAGATTGTTGATTAGCTAGCATTCAATTTTAAGTCTGACGCAGCTTTTGGAGAAGCAGGGTTTTAATGCGGTGACACATGCATCGTCCACTCCATTATGGTTGGAGGACGATGGAGTCTTCGATCAAGGCCTGCAGACCAGCTAAATTGCCCGCCTGCTTGTTTCCTACAACCCCAGCATGTCCTTGTGGGAAAAAATCCAAGCGATCCTCTCTATTTGATATTGTTGAATGAAAGCCTGCCACTCACTCATCATACTTAGTTATTGAAGCAACAACGTTCCGAATGTGTGTACACGGAATCCCGAATGCTATACTATTCTGTTTGTGGGTAGGTATTCTGAATTGAAAAATTAAGCCGCAACAGCAGCCTGTTCAGGCGTGGACGTGGGCAAAGGGTAAGAGTGCTCGCTTTTAAACTTCCAGTTCGCTGATGGCGAGGTAGGCGGTTCAATCCGTACACCGGCATTAAGTGTGACTTAATCGTTGACTTCTCGTTCAGAAAGCAATGGCAAACCCCTGGATGCACAACTGTCTAGAAAATCAACCTGGGTTTGCTCGCAACGTCCTGCATTGGGCATGCAACATTAAGTACATTGAGTAGCCTGTTCATAGGACATGCAATATTATGGACATTGGGTAGCCTGTTCATAGGACATGCAATATTAAGGACATTGAGTAGCCTGTTCATAGGACATGCAATATTAAGGACATTGAGTAGCCTGTTCACAGGACATGCAATATTAAGGACATTGAGTAGCCTGTTCACAGGACATGCAATATTAAGGACATTGAGTAGCCTGTTCATAGGACATGCAATATTAAGGACATTGAGTAGCCTGTTCACAGGACATGCAATATTAAGGACATTGAGTAGCCTGTTCACAGGACATGCAATATTAAGGACATTGAGTAGCCTGTTCACAGGACATGCATATTAAGGACATTGAGTAGCCTGTTTCATAGGACATGCAATATTAAGGACATTGAGTAGCCTGTTCATAGGACATGCAATATTAAGGACATTGAGTAGCCTGTTCATAGGACATGCAATATTAAGGACATTGAGTAGCCTATTCATAGGACATGCAATATTATGGACATTGAGTAGCCTATTCATAGGACATGCAATATTATGAACATTGAGTAGCCTATTCATAGGACATGCAATATTATGGACATTGAGTAGCCTATTCATAGGACATGCAATATTATGGACATTGAGTAGCCTATTCATAGGACATGCAATATTATGGACATTGAGTAGCCTATTCATAGGACATGCAATATTATGGACATTGAGTAGCCTATTCATAGGACATGCAATATTATGGACATTGAATAGCCTATTCATAGGACATGCAATATTATGGATATTGAGTAGCCTATTCATAGGACATGCAATATTATGGAAATTGAGTAGCCTATTCATAAGACATGCAATATTATGGACATTGAGTAGCCTATTCATAGGACATGCAATATTATGGACATTGAGTAGCCTATTCATAGGACAATGCAATATTATGGACATTGAGTAGCCTATTCATAGGACATGCAATATTATGGACATTGAGTAGCATGTTCACAGGACATGCAGCATTAAGGACATTGAATAGCCTGTTCCTCCCCCGATATGTCTCCACCTTGCCGTGGTGGGGGAGCTTGAGTGTCCCACTGACCCCAAGCGCTGTTCCCATGGATATTAACTACATATCGGACGGATAGGGACCAGACAAAGAGAGACACAACCTGCTGCTCTGCAGGTAGACTGAGGATAGCAGTCTAAATCAGGCAAACGATGCCAATAATCCCAGTCCGGACATAACCTCTAAGGCTCCCAGCCGAGGTGTATGGCTGAACGTCTCTAAGCCATAAACTCTCGGAAGTGAGAGCCTGGCCGACACAAACCTACATCAAAATTGAGGCGAGGTGCTCAGCACGCTACATGCTTGGCGCAGATACTCGTTCGATGGCTCTTAGCTGGGGGATATGAGAGATCCCCGGATGAGAGGGCCTGGCCGTTACTCGACCACATACGCACGGAGGTAAGGTGCTGAGCCGGCAGCACATGTAGTCTACCTCGTGAGCGAGTACTACAGGTGGAAACACCTCGGTCGCACGTTCCGTAGATAGTCTGTAACCGTACTCATGGAGTGGGTGTAGTTAAAGGTGGCAAATCGTCTCGTTGACACGAAATGGAACGGCTGGCTTGCGAATCCATTATGTGGCAGCCCGAAGCAAAAGCTTCGTCGCTGAAGTCGGAAGTGCCGGCCTACGGGCGGCAAAATAAAAATGGCACTACGCAATTACGTCCGAGTGAAATGACTTTCGTGACCGGAAAAGTTCTAACTAGTCTTCCCTCGTTCTAGGAACAGCTACCTAGTTTCCGAATGCCGCTCTTGTTCGGAACAGCTCTGACTAGGTAGTTTTCCGAATGTCCGACGTGTCTGGAACAGTTCTGACGGACACAACGACAAGCACATATCCGAAAAACTCGCTGAGTGGATACTGACTGCAGACCAGTCTGGTTTGTGCGGGAACGGCACCGAAATGCCCAATATCTTGAAGTGAGGATTTAAAGCAGCCATGAGCAGGACGTGACGATTCCCTCGGTGAGCCCAGCACCAGGGCGCTATGTGCCGGCCCTGCAATTATGGAAGCCACCCTGGATGGCGGAAAATGCCATGGACTGTCCCTGCCTTCCTTAGAGGGACGACCGTTGTCTTCGACCGTTCCAACTTGGCCAGCTGGGTTGTGGACGGTACCGCAAAAAGTGAGTCTCCCAGGAATGCTACCTGGTCAAAAAAGCACGCTCAAGCCGGATGTGTTGGCCTACGGGTTCCGGCCCAAGGGCGCATAACAGACACACCGCAATCACATCTGAAAAAAACACTCCGGATGAACGCAGAGAAGAAGAAGAATAGCCTGTTCACAGGACATGCAACATTAAGAACATTGAGTAGCCCGTTCATAGGACATTGAACATTAAGGACATTGAGTCGCCTGTTCACAGCACACGCTAAGAGCAATAATTCTTGTCCTTGTGACCGCGTCGACTACTAACTAAATAAAAAGTAGACACGCACAATACAAGGTGGCTTCAAATGAAGACCTTAAAAGTGTGATAGAAATTACAATAACCATGCCATTGCCTTGAAACTTGACATCCTCAACAACCATATTGACATGTTTGACATGCAAGGGTTAAGGACGTGACATCACGGTGCAGACGAACACGATGACGTCATAAGAACAGTTTAAAGATGGCCGCTCCACTTTTGACATGCACCAAATTAGAGCAGCGTTTTGTTATCCGTTTTGTTTTTATTAGTCAAAGGGTGAAACCTATCGAAGTTTATCGGCGATTGAATGTCCAGCTTGGTGATGCATGCCTGTCAGTCCAGTAAGTGTATGAGTGGAGTAGGAAGTTTCAAAACGGTGTGACTTATGTGACATACTTTCCGGTCTGATGCACACGCAACCAAGAGTTTTTTTTTGTTTTTTTTTTGTTTCTACGGGAATCCAAGCACTGTATCGGCACCGGGCTACTTTATTTAACTATTTAACGCAGTGGTGACTACATCGAAAAATGATACGTGTGTTCTTTACCTTTTCTCAGAGAGTATTCACCAAATAACACATTTAAGGTTTTCGTTTGAAATTTAGTAAGGTGGAGAAAGGAATGTTTCGTGTGGAATGGCTATCATCGCTTCAGAGGTCACAGATTGTGAGAATTGTATGGATATTTTGCCCTGGCCATGCGGGGGTGCGGGGCAATGAACAGGCTAATAGGCTGGTTACTACAGGTGCAGGGAACGCACCTCTTGGTGGTAGATTGCCTATGGACACGGGGGAGGTGGTCGTGCGTTTGTGGGACCAGGTGGAGAAGGTGGGGGAAACAGACTGAGAACCTGTATGTGGAAAGAATGAGATTGCGGGGGGATCGGCAGGTGTTCTGGAAGAATCTCAAAACTGAGAGAGAAGACCAGGAGAACTTTCAATCAGATAGCGGTGGGAACGATTAGTAGTATGACTCTTCGCTGGCTGTTGAACGAGGGGACGGGGCACATATGGGAATGTCATAAGTGCAGTGACGTCGGTTCTTAACTCAACTCAACTCGTTTGAAGCCCTCTCGTGTAATAGCCAGCAGACGTAAAATAGTCCCACATTAATTCTCAACAGTGAGCACATTCACAATCAACACCTGCGACATGTGATACAAACATCGTGACACTAAATATAGCTTTACAAAAGACACTATCAGCAAAAGCGACACGTGATGCTAACATCATGACACTAAATATAGCGTTGAAAAAGACACTATCACTTTCATCTGGCTGTTAATTCATCTTGTGGTATAAGACTATCTAAGAATCCACTTGTCGGTGCCACCAGCGAGAACACACTATCAACCAAATCTGAGAGTGAACGTCACTTCTCCACACAAACACAAAACCAAATTATAATTCTTCAACAAAATGTGCCAGGCAAACAGGCATATCTCCACTTAGGTATGGCAGAAGCATCCATTAAATAGTTAGACGGAATATCTGCTGTACAAAAGGCAACTGTTGGTAATATATCAGATTACCTCAAGCTATTGTAAATGAGAGGGTCCGCTTACAAATAAATTCCCGCCTTGTGTTTTGAAATAATGGTGTTTAGTTTCAAATATTTATCAGGCTTTGACTCCTGGTTTGTAATTCTATATATTTTCTGTAGGGAGACGATTGCCATCATCCAACACATGGGGCGAGATCGTTCTATCAGGCAGACATCTCCTCTTGCCAGGAAAGAATGTAACGGGTACCTTTACATGCCCAGGGGTGTGTTGGGTATGTGGTTCTTGTCCCAGATTTGTAGATCAATGGGCGCGTGATGAGTCATGTGGCTAATATCTCGTTGGTCGCATTTACTTCCCATGTAATTTCCAGGTACCCTGGCTGGGTCGAGCTGGGAATGGAAGTGAATGAACAGAATTCAATCTGGGAGGGATTCGACTACGTGATCACTGGGTGGGCAGGCCAGCGTGTTATCAACTGCAATATCGCGACTCCTGATCTCATGTTTAGTTTGGGTTAACAGGTAGACATTTATTAATTTGACAGAATTCATGATTGGCTAATCAGACATGTGTGCACATGTGGATACGAGCCGCAGATAGCAGATCGTATACTCCAAGACTGCGCCGAATACGGTATATCAAGGCAAACCTGCTGTCCTAGACAGACAACAGTGGGAGATCAAATCTGCGGACAACTGAGTGAACTAAGAAAAAAACAAACAGTGAAGTTTGTTTAAGAAACAACATTGCAAATATAGACAAAGAGGTCAATGGAATGAAAGAAGAAAAAGAATTAATTGGGAAGAGGACACGAACACAAGTTATGAACGTGGTTAGCCATGTGTCTAAATCATCTCGACTGGAAGAAGTATTCCCCAATTTTTATTTAAGTTTATTGTATTTCAATGCAAATTGATTGTTATCTCTTAAATTTTAACATGTTTATCTTGTAAAAGGAGATGTCGATTCTCTATGATGTTTATGAATGAACGCACGGCAATGTAGAGTGCGTAATCATTATATGTATCAGTATCTAATGTAGTGGTCACTTTGGTAAATATTATTCTGTATAATTAAAATGGGACAATTCTGAAAAATCAAGTATCTGGGTAATATAATAACAACAGATGGACGACGAAAGTAAGTTAAATGTATAGTAGCTCAAACAACAGCAGCATTTCAGATGAAGAATATTCTCTACGATTTATCTTTGTCAATCCAGCGAGGACAATAATTCTTATATATTCTGTAGCTATATTCACCCAATCCTGATTACAGAAGAAAATCATGACAATTAGCAGACAAGTGAGGAATTATGTCGAAGCTGACAAAATGTTGTTTTAAAGAAGAGTGATGAGAACAAAAGGGACGAATTGGAGGAGCAAGAAAGATATCTTGAAAAAGAGTGAACTCACAAAGAGAACTGGTTACTGACATCAGAAGAAGACAGTTCACATTTTTTTGGCATGTCATGAGAAGGGGATAGGTGAGGTATGTTGTCACAACCGGAAGGTTGGAGAAGAGATGAAGCAGGGGAAAATCAAGAGAGAAGAAGCTGTGCGGTTTAACATCATGACATGGAGGAACATCGCTATCAGCAACAATTAGAAGAACGAAAGACAGAAGACTTTGGACAGACATGACCACCAACACCACACCACATGGACTATAAGACGATTGGCAGTACACGAGACAGGAGTCTGCGGACAGGCATGATCACCAACGCCACACCACATGGATTATAAGACGATTGGCAGTACACAAGACAGGAGGCTGTGGACAGGCATGATCACCAACGCCACACCACATGGTCTATAAGACGATTGGCAGTACACGAGACAGGAGTCTGTGGACAGACAGGATCACTAACGCCACACCACATGGATTATAAGACGGATTGGCATGCACACGAAGACAGGAGGCTGTGGACAGGCATGATCATCCAACACCACATACCACAATGGACTATAAAGACATATGGCAGCACACGAGACAGGAGTTCTTGCGGACAGACATGACCACCAAACACCACGACCAGCATGGACTTATAAGACGATTGGCAGCCATCCACGAGACAGAAGGCTGCGGACAGACAATGGACCACCAACACCACACCACATGGACTATAAGACGATTGGCAGCACAAGAGACAGGAGCTGTGGACAGGCATGATCACCAACCACCACACCCAATGGACTATAAGACGATTGGCAGTACAACCAAACAGAAGGCTGTGGACAGGCAGTGGACCACCAACACCCACACCACATGGACTATCAAGACGATTGGCATTACACGAGACAGAAGTCATGCGGACAGACATGACACCAACACCACACCACATGGACTATAAGACGATTGGCAGCACACGAGACAGAAGTCTGCGACAGACATGACCACCAACACCACACCACATGGACTATAAGACGATTGGCAGCACACGAGACAGAAGTCTGCGGACAGACATGACCACCAACACCACACCACATGGACTATAAGACGATTGGCAGTACACGAGACAGAAGTCTGCGGACAGGACATAGATCACCAACACCACACCACATGGACGTATAAGAACGATTGGCAGCACACGAGACAGAAGTCCTGCGGACAGACATGACACCAACACCACAACCACATGGACTATAAGACTATTGGCAGCACACGAGACAGAAGGTCTGGCGGACAGACATGATCACCAACACCACACCACATGGACTATAAGACGATTGGCAGCACACGAGACAGAAGTCTGCGGACAGACATGATCACCAACACCACACCACATGGACTATAAGACGATTGGCAGCACACGAGACAGAAGTCTGCGGACAGACATGATCACCAACACCACACCACATGGACTATAAGACGATTGGCAGCACACGAGACAGAAGGCTGTGGACAGACATGATCACCAACACCACACAACATGGACTATAAGAAGATTGGCAGACACGAGACAGAAGGCTGTGGACAGACATGATCACCAACACCACACACATGGACTATAAGAGATTGGCAGTACACGACAGAGGCTGTGGACAGACATGATCACCAACACCACACACATGGACTATAAGACGATTGGGCAGTACACGAGACAGAAGGCTGTGGACAGGCATGATCACCAACACCACACCACATGGACTAAGACATTGGCAGTACACGATACAGAAGGCTGTGGACAGACATGATCACCAACACCACACCACTGGACTTAAGACGATTGGCAGTACACGAGCAGAGGCTTGACAGACATGATCACCAACACCACACCACATGGACTATAAGACGATTGGCATACACGAGACAGAGCTGTGACAGGCATGATCACCACACCACACACATGGACTATAAGACGATGGCAGTACACGAAGACAGAAGGCTGTGGACAGACATGACCACACACACCACACCACATGGACTATAGCATTGGCAGACGAGCGGGCTGTGACAGCATGATCCCCAACACACAGCACGGACTATAATCGTATGGCAGTACACGACAGAAGCTGTGGACCCATGACCACCAACACCACACCACATGGATATAGACATTGGCAGTACACGAACAGAAGTCTGCGGCAGACTGACCACCAACACCACACCACATGACTAGACGATTGGCATACACAGACGGAGCTGTGGACAGGCATGATCACCAACACCACACATCCATGGCTATAAGACGATTGGCAGTACACGAGACAGGAGGCTGTGACAGGCATGATCACCAACGCCACACCACATGGACTATAAGACGATTGGCATACACGAGACAGAGGCTGTGGACAGGCATGATCACCAACACCACACCACATGACTATAAGACGATTGGCAGTACACGAGACAGGAGGCTGTGGACAGGCATGATCACCACACCAACACCAATGGACTATAAGACGATTGCAGTACACGAGACAGAAGTCTGCGGACAGACATGATCACCAACACCACACCACATGGACTATAAGACGATTGGCAGTACACGAGACAGAGTCTTCGGACAGGCTGATCACCAACACCACACCACATGGACTATACACGATTGGCAGTACACGAGACAGGAGTCTGCGGACAGGCCATGATCACCAACACCACACCACATGGACTATAAGACGATGGCGAGTACACGAGACAGGAGTCTGCGGACAGGCATGATCACCAAACACCACACCACATGATTATAAGACGATTGGCAGTACAACGAGACAGGAGGCTGTGGACAGACATGACCACCAACACCACACCACATGGACTATAAGACGATTGGCAGTACACGAGACAGGAGTCCTGCGGACAGGCATGATCACCACGCCACAATACATGATATAAGACGATTGGCAGTACACAGACAGGAGGCCTGTGGACAGGCATGATCACCAACACCACACCACATGGATTATAAGACGATTGGCAGTACACGAGACAGAGTCCTGGCGGACAGGCATGACCACCAACACCACACAGCATGGACTATAAGACGATTGGCAGTACACGAGACAGGAGCTGCGGACAGACATGACCACTCAAACGACACCAGACATGGATTATAAGACGATTGCAGTACACGAGACAGAGTCGCTGGGACAGACATGACCACCAACACCACACCAGCATGGACTATAAGACGATTGGCAGTACACGAGACAGGAGTCTGCGACAGCATGACCACCAACCACACCACATGGACTATAAGACGATTGGCAGTACACGAGACAGAGGTCTGCGGACAGACATGACCACCACACCACACCAGCATGGACTATAAGACGATTGGAGCACACGAGACAGAAGGCTGTGGAACAGCATTGACCACCAACACCACACAGCATGGACTATAAGACGATTGGCAGCACACGAGACAGAAGGCGTGGACAGACATGATCACCAACACCACACAGCATGGACTATAAGACGATTGGCAGCGCAAGAGACAGAAGGCTGTGAACAGACATGATCATCAACGCCACATGGCATGGACTATAAGACGATTGGCAGCGCAAGAGACAGAAGGCTGTGAACAGACATGATCATCAACGCCACATGGCATGGACTATAAGACGATTGGCAGCGCAAGAGACAGAAGGCTGTGAACAGACATGATCATCAACGCCACATGGCATGGACTATAAGACGATTGGCAGCGCAAGAGACAGAAGGCTGTGAACAGACATGATCATCAACGCCACATGGCATGGACTATAAGACGATTGGCAGCGCAAGAGACAGAAGCTGTGAACAGACATGATCATCAACGCCACATGGCATGGACTATAAGACGATTGGCAGCGCAAGAGACAGAAGGCTGTGAACAGACATGATCATCAACGCCACATGGCATGGACTATAAGACGATTGGCAGCGCAAGAGACAGAAGGCTGTGAACAGACATGATCACCAACACCACACCACATGGACTATAAGACGATTGGCAGCACACGAGACAGAAGGCTGTGGACAGACATGATCACCAACACCACACCACATGGACTATAAGACGATTGGCAGTACACGAGACAGGAGTCTGCGGACAGGCATGATCACCAACACCACACCACATGGATTATAAGACGATTGGCAGTACACGAGACAGAAGGCTGTGGACAGACATGACCACCAACACCACACCACATGGACTATAAGACGATTGGCAGTACACGAGACAGGAGTCTGCGGACCAGGCATGATCACCAACGCCACACCACATGGACTAATAAGACGATTGTGCAGCACAGCGAGACAGGAGTCTGCGGACAGGCATGATCACCAACGCCACAACACAATGGCACTATAAGACGATGATGGCAGCACACGAGACAGAAGGCTGTGGACACGACATGACCACCAACACCCACACCACATGGAAATTATAAGACGATTGGCAGTACACGAGACAGGAGTCTGCGGACAGGCCATGATCACCACAACAACCACAACCACATGGATTATAAGACTATTGCAGCACACGAGACAGGAGTCTGCGGACAGGCATGATCACCACACCACACCACATGGATTATAAGACGATTGGCAGCACACGAGACAGGAGTCTGTGGACAGACATGATCACCAACACCACACCACATGGACTATAAGACGATTGGCAGCACACGAGACAGAAGGCTGTGGACAGACATGATCACCAACACCACACCACATGGATTATAAGACGATTGGCAGTACACAAGACAGGAGTCTGCGGACAGGCATGATCACCAACACCACACCACATGGACTATAAGACGATTGGCAGTACACGAGACAGGAGTCTGTGGACAGACAGGATCACTAACGCCACACGGCATGGACTTTAAGAAGATTGGCAGTACACGAGACAGAAGACTGCGGACAGACATGATCACCAACACCACACCACATGGATTATAAGACGATTGGCAGCACACGAGACAGGAGTCTGCGGACAGGCATGATCACCAACACCACACCACATGGACTATAAGACGATTGGCAGCACACGAGACAGGAGTCTGCGGACAGGCATGATCACCAACGCCACAATACATGGATTATAAGACGATTGGCAGCACACACGAGACAGGGAGTCTGCGGACAGGCATGATCACCACGCCACACCACATGGACTATAGACGATTGCACACACGAGACAGGAGTCTGCGGACAGGCATGATCACCAACACCACACCACATGGACTATAAGACGATTGGCAGCACACGAGACAGGAGTCTGCGGACAGGCATGATCACCAACACCACACCACATGGACTATAAGACGATTGGCAGCACACGAGACAGGAGTCTGCGGACAGGCATGATCACCACGCCACACCACATGGACTATAAGACGATTGGCAGCACACGAGACAGAAGGCTTGTGGACGACATGTCACCACACCACACCACATGGACTATAAGACGATTGGCAGTACACGAGACAGGAGTCTGCGGACAGGCATGATCACCACGCCACACCACATGGACTATAAGACGATTGCAGTACACGAGACAGGAGTCCTGCGGACAGGCATGACCACCAACGCCACACCACATGGACTATAAAGACGATTGGCAGCACACGAGACAGAAAGGCTGTGGACAGACTGATCACACAACACCACACCACATGGAACTATAAGACGATTGGCAGCACACGAGACAGGAGTCTGCGGACAGGCATGATCACCAACGCCACACCACATGGACTATAAGACGATTGGCAGTACACGAGACAGGAGTCTGCGGACAGGCATGACCACCAACACCACACCACATGGACTATAAGACGATTGGCAGTACACGAGACAGGAGTCTGCGGACAGGCATGACCACCAACACCACACCACATGGACTATAAGACGATTGGCAGTACACGAGACAGGAGTCTGCGGACAGGCATGATCACCAACGCCACACCACATGGACTATAAAGACGATTGGCAGTACACGAGACAGGAGTCTGCGGACAGGCATTACCACCAACACCACACCACATGGACTATAAGACGATTGGCAGTACACAGACAGGAGTCTGCGGACAGGCATGACCACCAACACCACACCACATGGACTATAAGACGATTGGCAGTACACGAGACAGGAGTCTGCGGACAGGCATGATCACCAACACCACACCACATGGACTATAAGACGATTGGCAGTACACGAGACAGGAGTCTGCGGACAGGCATGACCACCAACGCCACACCACATGGACTATAAGACGATTGGCAGTACAACGAGACAAGGAGTCTGCGGACAGGCATGATCACCAACGCCACACCACATGGACTATAAGACGATTGGCAGTACACGAGACAGGAGTCTGCGGACAGGCATGATCACCAACGCCACACCACATGGACTATAAGACGATTGGCAGTACACGAGACAGGATCTGCGGACAGCATGACCACCACACCACACACATGGACTATAACGATTGGCAGTACACGAGACAGGAGTCTGCGGACAGGCATGACCACCACACCACACACCACATGACTATACAGAACGATTGGCAGTACACGAGACAGGAGTCTGCGGACAGGCATGATCACCACACCACACCACATGACTTAAGACGATGGCAGTACACGAGACAGGAGTCTGCGGACAGCATGACCACCACGCCACACCACATGGACTATAAGACGATTGGCAGTACACGAGACAGAGTCTGCGGACAGGCATGATCACCAACGCCACACCACATGGACTATAAGACGATTGGCAGTACACGAGACAGAGTCTGCGGACAGGCATGATCACCAACACCAACCACATGGACTATAAGACATCGGGGAAAACACAATTAGGTGAGTACTAAATGGGTTGTGGCTCGGTTTTTGCTGCGTGTGAGCTAGGTCATAGGGAGACGAGGGTATAGCTGGTTCGTACGAGTGGCTCGTAGCGAGGAGGCTCGCCCAGCCTCGGCGCTCCGGAGAGTTAGTCTCGTCTCTTCCTCTCATTCCTCTCTCCCTCGTCATAATCGTTATATCGCGATCGAAGTGGGTCTTCTGGGTCCAACACTTCGAAATGAGGGTTCGCTGCGGGGGAGAGTCGCCAGGCTCGAG